>JAGVVM010004714.1:0-26334 GCA_019149425.1 Psidium friedrichsthalianum | reverse complement strand
CAGAGAGAGAGAAAGAGATATTGAAATTTTAGAGAGAGAGAGAGAGAATTAGAGAGAGATCTGATGATATTTATGGAGGAGAGAGTATTTGACCACTAAATATCTTAAAGATATTATCGCCTGTGACTATTCCTCTAAAGTGACATAAGCTGAACGATAAGACTGATTTTTTGGACTATCATAAAATTTTCCGGACAATAGGGGATTGGGCCTCGATAATTTATGTTCCAAATAGTCAAATTGATCAAAAAGATAACTGACAAGATATTTCTCGAATTCCGTGAATTTCAGGATCCTGTAGGGGGCTCATCAGTGCTGATTTGGTTCAAACCGCAATCGAAAATAACTCGGAATGCCACCGGAAAAAATTTTCTAACATGCGTTAAAATTACTAACACCTCTAGGCCATGCATTCTGCCAAAAGACGGGGGACGAGATGGGAAATTTTCAATTTTGCTCCTTTTCTCTAGATATTTCAATGCCAAGTTTCAATTCACACGCCTTTCGAGGCAACTTCAATTTCAAACCTCCGTAACACTCTTGAGAGTCGATTATACCTACTCCGAACTCGATTCGTGTCCCCTCGTTCATAAGATGACAGTTTTTTAAAATAATTCTCAATCTAACGGTGGCTTTCAAAAGTCACGCGTATCGACTATTTGGTCCCTTGCTTATATTCCTACCTAGCATTTCCCTTTGGTAATCATCTCAGAGTGCCAGCTTCAAATGAGATTCATTATAACGCCTCAATGAATAACCATTCTGGTATTCAAATTATTCCGGAAAAATTGATCGAAACTTCGAGATGTCACTTGTACTCTTGCCACTATCACTAGCTCTCTTCCACTTGCCTTTTTTTGGATATACAAAAACATATATGGTCCAATACAAAAAATATAGAGTATGAAAAAATAATTTGAAAAACTAAAATTATTAAAGGAGATAATATAAAAAATAATATAAGAATTAAAGAACCGAGAATGTAATTGAGAATTTGAGACGTGAATTTGAGAGAATTAAGATGGAGAGAGAATTTGTGTGAAAAAATAAAGATAGGAAGGGGTATTAATAATTTTTTTTTATCATAGATTACTAAAAATAGCTAATTTTTTTTATCAAAGAGCAATGGCTCTTTTTGAGAGCAGTTGCAAGCGGTCCTTCCAGGCCAGTTCAATATTTTTAGGAACCGGAATCGGGCCCTATACACGGGCTGATTTCGGTTCTGAACTATGAACCCAATCAATGGGGCCAATCCGAGTTTGACCAGGCCAGTTTGGGCCCAATCGACTTGTGGCCATGACTAGGGCCGCTCAAAAGAAAAGAAAAAAGAAGGATGTAGGGTGAACCCATTGAGAGCTATCGTACAAGAACCTGCAGAGGAGTTTCTATTCAGCGTAAAAAGAGGGGCTTCGATGTTGGTGACGATTTGTGCATGAGTCTATATCTAAATTGAGTTGTCTTATTTGTAAATACTTTTGGGTTTGGGTATAATTTAGGTGCGAAAAACACTCGGTGTTTGAATAATTGAAACTCTGATGCTTTCATGTAGTGAATGATTATTGCTAGCTCTCCTATGGATGTAGGTACCAATATTCGAACCAAACCATATAGATCCCCATTATTAACACTTGAATTTTAATAACATAATTTTCGAAAATTAATAAAAAAATTCATAAAAATTTATAAACTTGAAAAATCAACTTTGGAAGCCTTTGCTAAGCGTAAGGAACCAATGTGGAACAAAATTATTTTTTATTTTTTTTATTTTTAATATTTTTCATATATTAGGGAAAAAATCCAAATATCATGAAAAATAGATTTTCTAGCCAGAAAAGGGAAAATATCCAATATTTTTTGTTTTAAATCCCTTTTTAGTTGGGCCCATTTAACTTGAAAAATCCAATTCGGGATTGTGCTCCTTCACAAACATAATGCTGTATCGGGCTTAAAAACTACGATTTGAGTCGTTTTATTTTTATTTTTATTTTATAATTTTTTATGAGTTGTGACATTGTCCTCTAATATCTCAATTTCACTTTTGGTCCAATAATTTTCACTTTGGTCCAATAAATTTCTCAAATTGAAAAAGCTCACAAAACCAAGTTCTTCTTGCATGCACCAGTGACCAACCAAAAACCAGGACACGCGCACATGAGATGGGGAGTTTTGGGATGAAATTTTTGAGCGTCGATTACTCTCACCGGAGAACCAATTGGACTAGCCAGGCCCACATCCCTCTGATGTACTAAACAGCACATGGCCGAGCACGAGAGAATTGCAAGTTGGCATGGGGGAGGCTCTCGCGGACATCCTCTGTTTTGAGGTATGACGAGGAGTAAAGGATGGTTTTCAAAAGAATCATTCTGTTAAGAGGCGTTCTAGAAGAAGGAGAAGGCCAACAACGAAGAAAAGGAGGAAAAAAGACGAAAGAGAGGGGAGACTGAGAGAGTAGAGCAGGTTCACCAGGAGAGAGGGAGATACAAGGAAGGTCAATCCCTTTGTTACCACTGCGCTTTGCCTTTGCCACGACCATCCTCCAACGAACTCATGTCAATCCAGACCTCCATTTTCGTTCTACAATTACTGTGATACGTTGACTCGGACTGGGTTTGATTGCGATGAGCTAGTTTGTTGAGTTAGGATCATTGATTTGAGGTAGCTTGTCATGGTTTATGGGCTTGGTTGCATCCGTTTTGATTTGTCGATGCTTGATTTACGCTGTTTAAGTTTTGCACACTGTGTTCGTCAAAATGCCGAAATGAAATCGCGAACCCAAGCTCTAGTCGAACGTTCTTTACTGCTTTGTTCGTCCATTTTCTCACTTTGGATCGCATCTAGGACATGGCTTGAACTCTCTCTTGGCTATTTTGTGCATTGCTTTGGTCGAAAACCACATGGACCAAACCTTGCTTGAATCTCGTCAGAGTTGTGATTTGCGGCTTCCAAATGGATAATATTTCGCGGTCTAAACTACTCAAGTAAGTCGCTTATTCCTCCTGTTGTAGTGTTGTTTCATCGAATGAGAGTGCAAAAAAATAATAATAATAATAAAGAAAAGCGAGTGCTCGAGTCTAGATATTTCGGCCGAACTGTGGAAAGTCGTTGGGGGAGCCTCCGACGATTAGCATTCTGGTCGAGACTGGTCAGCAAGGTTAGGCGGGTGTTGGCCTTGATCGGCGTCGTTGTCAGAGGTGGTGGTGCCGACAGTCGATGACGGCCGACGACAGTTGACAATGACTAACGATGAACGTTGGGGGAGGGACTCATTGCACGTTCTAAAGGGTTGAAGCTCACGTTCATCCTCTTGGAAGAAGGTCTAGGCAAGAAGACGTTAGAAAAAAAAACCAATAAGAGAAAAGAAATAAAAGTGTTTGGATCCCCTAACATAATGTTAGGGGTGACATTATCAAATCCGGGCCATCCAATTCAAAATGAACGGCCCGGATTGATCCACGTCAGCTTTTTAAAAGGGAGGAAAATTTTCGGCGGAAATTTTTAAATTTTGAATTAAGCAATCTAGGCCGTCCATTTTTGAATTGGACGGCCTAGATCTCTTATGTCACCCTTGACATAATTTCACTATGTCAGGGGTAAAATAAAGGAAAGAAAAAAATAAAAAAATGAAAAATGTGGGTAATAAAAGGGCTTGTCCAATTGTGCACGTTGGGGTCATTTTTCTGGGTTGGGCTAGGAAAATTTTGGGCTAGGTTCAGAATTTAGTGATGGGCCTATTAGAAAAGAAAATTGAACAAATAGAAATAAAATTTGGGCCGAGCCCAAAGTGTGGCCTTTGTGCCTTAGACCAGTTTGGGCCCTTAAGGCCCGAGTTGGGCACCTATGGCATGGGCCGGTCTGCTGGCCTAGTTCGAAAAATTAATTAATAAAAAATTCGAAAAGAAAAGGATTTTAAAATCCAAAAATTTGGAAAATTCCTAAAAAATTCTTAAAAAATGAAAAAAAATTCTCAAAATTCTCAAAAAATTATCAAAAATCTCAAAAATTAGGACACATGTAGCTTTAACTGGTCAATCCTATTTTTGATGGTTTTACCCTTCTAGTTTTCCAAAAAGAATGATTTTGCCTCTTATAAGCAAATTGTCTTGGAAAATTTCAAAAAATTTCAAAAAATATCAAAAATTAGGAAATAGGCTATTTTGACTGGCTAATCCTATTTTTTATAGTTTTTCCCTTTCGAGTTTTTAAAAATGATGATTTTGCCCCTTATGAGCAAATTGTCTTGGAAAGTTTCAAAAAATTTCAGAAAATCTCGAATATTGAGAAATGGGCACATTTAATTGGCCAATCTTATTTTTGATGATTTGGATTTTAAATACCTTCAAGAATTGACAATTTTTTTCCTTTGGGCAAATTATGCCCCAAAATAACGATTTTTCTCTTGATGGGTAAATCGCTTTCAAATTATCCAAATTCCTTTCAAACCTTAATGCATACATTCTCTAAGCCTTTAGGGCTATATTGGAGATGTCATGTTTTGATTTGATGCAATTTATCCACATGTTTTGGATCCTTGATAGCGCTCTATCTTTGTTAATTATGATCGATAGGTTAGTTATTCTCATATACATGAACTCCTAGATTTTGGGCTTCCTTATCTCGATTAATCTACATGAAAATCTTAGCTAGAAAATTATTCAACTTAGGTACCGAAAGGGCGTCAATGGCAATATTGGCGTAACTGAATCCCCGATCCCAAATCTTTGGTTCCGTTAGAGTCGTACGGCTACTCCCACCGTTCGACGAGGTTCCCGATCTACCTTTTCCAAAGATTAGTGGCAACTCCAAAAGCATATACACGTATGCACACATCACTTGACCACACCTAAGGTTGAATCCAATAACCCATCGCGATTTGGTTTAGGCATGGGAGGGCCCAAGCTAAGCCTGCTCTGGAGGGCTTAGCAATCCATTAGCCAGATCGATCTCGATATTTTTTCGAAGAACGGGTTACAACACCGATGTCCTTTATTATTGCTCATTCATTTCTTTGGTGATTTTCGTGTTGACTTAATTGGAAAGATCCTGTTACGTCTTCGCGTTAATATTGCAACAATTGGTATTATAACTTAGGATCAGATTTTCTACATTATCATTTGGATTTTTTGCTGGTCTAATTATTATTTGAGAATTTTTTATTGCAATTATGTCTGAAGTGAAAGTAGAAATTGAGAATTTTGACGAAAGAAACAAATTTGGGTTATAAAACTTCAAGATGGAGGTGTTGTTGACAACTCAAGGTTTGGCGGAGTATTGAAGGGCAAGGCTAAGTTTCCCGAAACGGTGAAAGATGATGAAAATGATGTGCTAATGAGAAAGATATGAGTATAATCTCATTGAACTTATTGAATGATGTATTAAAAGAGGGAGTTGAAGAGAACGATACCATAGCATTGTGGTGAAGACTTCAAGCGCTCTACGTAACGAGGATTTGAACAATCGCTTATACAAGTTGAAGAGAATGTTTCAATTTAGTTATGCTATATCAGAACCCACCTAGATAAATTTAATAAACTCGTGATGGATTTAAAGAACGTCAGTAATACACTTGATGATTAAAAACATGGCATGATATTGTTAGCTTCTTTACTAGAACCATGGAAGCATTTTACTGATTCATTGTTACATGGCCATACTACGATTTCCTTAGAAGATGTAAAGTCCACTCTGTTCTCTAAGGAGTGGTAGAGAAAGTTTAAGATAACAGTCTAGCGCACGATGTAGCGCGGGAGCTAGTCATTCAAGGTAAAGATTAACATCGGGGGTCTAGTAGCAACAGAGGTAAAAGCATATCGAAATCACACAATAGAAAGTCCAAGGGACGTGTGAAGTGCTTTAAGTGTTATTAGAAAGGCCATATCATGAGAAATTGTCCTAAGTTAAGAGATAGAGATGAGAAGCAGAATGCTACAAGCATTGTAGCAAATGTTACTGAGGAGAGCACTAGTGTGTGACTACGGGTTTGTCTGGATACGAATGGATACTAGATTCAGGGTGTTCTTATCATATGATACCTTATAGGAACTAGTTTACTACTTAACAGACTTCAAATTGTGATAGAGTTCTGATAGGGAATTACGCAGCCTGCAAGGTTGTGGCGATATAGATAGTAAGGATTCAGATGCATGATGATGTGTTGTGCATATTAACACATATGAGCCATGTATCGAAACTCAAGAAAAACTTTATTTTTATAGGGACACCTGATAATATCAGGTGTAACTACATCGCTAAATTTAAAATTTAAAATATAAATTTTATTTTTATTTAATCATTTATTGTATAAAAAATTAGGGATTAACTTTAGCTCATGACAAAAATATTTATTCATATAAGTTAGTTTAATATTTTGCATACATGCATTCTAAGCGAACCGGCGGCAAAAGAAGAAATCCTGCTTTTTCTTTTCTTTGTGTTTGCAGGTTTCGGTCGAGTCCAGGGAGAGGTTCGACGATCGCACAACGGAGACAAAAGAGGAGATATCCTCCTCTCGGCAAAAGCAGAACACAAGGCAGAGGCGGGCCAAAAGGAGAGTCGGTAAGAGAGAATCTCTTGTCCATATAATTTCTCTTTTTGGGGACACGAGAACGGAAAGAGACAGGCAGATTGCCTCTTTTCTTTTGCCTTGGTGTGGTGATTCCCCCTTTTGCAAGATTGGTGCTCCGTCTACCGGTCCAGACATGTTGGAGTCCGGTGACGATCAAAACAAGGTTGACCAGCAAAGTGAAGGCTTGCTCAGCGAATTTTTGTGGCGGTTTTCAGTGACCAGCCGGAGTCAGTCATCGTGAGCTTGCACCCTCGGTGATCCGTGCATGAGCTCCCCGCAAGCCCAATCCCCAAGAGCCGGTCCAATCCACGAGCAAGATCGGGTCTATCCTATTTGATACCAATTGATGGAATAATTTGAACGTGAAACACTCACAATTCACAAAACTCAAGTCTAATCAAGAGAGTGAGACATTTTTCTTTATTTCACCTTAATAAAATGATTACAAGTCTTACCTTTTCATAGGCTTGTTACATGACTCTTGCTCTATTCTTAAATGACTCGTGAATGTATTGAGCATTGCAAGGAGATAGGTTCTTTACAAAAAAATTAAACTAGACATAGAAATAAGAACAAACTCTTGAGAAATTCACCTAACTATGACTCTTAAAAGTGACACTACACCAAAGACTCTTAACCAGGTAGCCGATCGACAACACCGAATCGATAACTTGTCCACCGAATTGATAACCTCTTCGCATAGTGGGCAACTTCCTCCAAAATAAATTTGGTTTAATTACTAACAAGTTGCGGTTGCATGTCTGTCAGTCTACTTGGTTGCTATTGGGTTGATGGGAATGCTTTTGAGAAATAATATGAAGACATTATTCATCTTACATGATGTGTCCGGCGATAATCATAGAATTGAACAACAAGAAAGTAGGTGACTATCTGGATCATTTCCTGCCAATAAACGGATTTGTCTAAACAAAGGTTCATTATGACCATTCTAACTATCTAAAGTTGATCGAGCAACAACACGCTCTATTTCTGCTTGGTCTTGTCGCCGAACTATTACCAACCGTCTAGAAGCTTAAGGTAGAAATGGATAATGAATGCAGAGCAAGCAGAACCTCGAAGAAGGACCCTTAGCTTCAATGGTCCATTCCAGCTTAAGCTTGAAGATGACTGTTTCAGTCGTCTCACGTGGTTGCTGGAACTGCTATTAGAATATCGTGGAAAGAGGACAGGTTACGTGAATGATTGCTATAGCTGCATAAAGGGTGAAAGCAGAATGAGCTTGTAGAATAATGTCGCAATGGGAAAGTCGCACGTAAATAATCAGTTCTTTCTTTCTTTGTTTTGTTTTTTTTTTTTTGTTCTCTTGCACAAGCTCATGAACACTTTACGCAATCATAGGTTATAAAAGAATGTTTTAATGGAAGTGTTGTCATTGCTCTCTGGATATGAAAGCAAAGTCATGCAGACATTTTGAATGAGCTACGTTTTCTAGATTTCTTAACAGCCTTTGATCTCGGAATTCCTCAGAATACTTTGTTCCATATGGGTACGGCATCACTTGGCTAAGAGGCCAGTGTTCTAGCTATCTCTATTTCGCATGTATACCCAAATCTTTCTTATTAGGATAAATGACATTAATGATCCTTGAATTTTGACTCAATGTGCAATATAGTTCCTAAATATTAAATTTGTTCAATATGGTCCATCGACTTTTGGTGCATATTCAATTTAGTCCATGGACTGTTTGAGCATTTTCATACAATCCGCGAACTAAATTGAATATGTACCAAAAATTCCGGACCACATTGAACAATTAAAAGTTTATGGATCACATTGGACAAATTAAAAGTTCTAGGTGAGGGTCACCTTGCTCTTGTCAGACATAGGCAAGGCCCGTGAGCCAATTGGCCAGATGGACTCGATTAGCAAAAGGTGAAAATGTTGAAGACTCATTTGGCAAAATCTAAAGATTTAGAACTGTATTGGCAAGAGTCTGATAGGTTTAAGACTTTTTGGACAATTTTCTCATTTATGTCATAGGCGGACAGGTAGACTGGGAACCTTAATTCGAGGGCTGAACATGGAGGAAAAACTAATCATCTAGGTAAAAACTAAGAAAGCAACTGATTTAGGAGCGTTATCTATTAGCGGCACACTGTTAGTAACATGGGGTTACACAATTGTTATGTGAATGTATAAAAATCTCTTTCAAAGAGGTCATTCCATAGTAATATTGTTTCACTGATGGAATTTGCACATTCATGCGTATTTGCAGCTATTGAGCGAAATTTTTCAGTGTGGGATCATCTTTTCCCGGCTTGAAAGGGTCTCTTACCGTCTTCTGTTCTCTGCTCATCGGGGTTTTTTCACGAAGACTTGTCATGATGACAATGGTGATGAATGGAACGAGCACACATGTCAGGGACGATACAACGTACGGTAAAGCACAATCCCGCAAAACGGTAATTACTATCTCAACTTGGCCTCCACTAACCAACCTCATATTAGACTAATTAAAAATCTCAAAAAATTTATTAGACCGGTCCTGTAAAACAGTAATTACATTCTTCATTAAAATAGTTTACATTAGAAAAACTCTTATAGGAGGTCCCACATAAGTTCATTCCTGTCAAGTGTTGGGACGCGAGCGCTCTGCTTGCAAGGAAAGTAAAGCACATATTCCACTCGTTTCCTTAACAATGTTTCTTGGGACAAATCTCTTCGTTGCTTTTCTGTGCAGAAAAAGTGAAGAGCCGGTTGGTGGCCTTGGGGAATCTGCAAAAAAGAGAGGAAGAACCAATGATGAAGTGCAAAGCATAGCGTAATTAATCATCGTTATGAACATATGTGCCGCAAAAAGTGAAGGAAAGTCGCACGCGCCAAGCAACATTAAACACTTTCTTATCCTCGTAATCACGTGTTACATACAATGTAATCAACATTATGAAAACTTTGGATGTTTTATTTGTTAGTGGATAAAATGGGTGCTGAGTTGGCCTCTGCAGTAAGAAGGGAATATTTCTGGGCGTAGCAACATTGGAGACAAGACAAGTATATGTTTAAGGCTTTCTTGATCGGTTGCTTTCGGGGTGGTTTCTGCAGTTGTGTGGAGATGGTGCTCGCCGGGTTTGAGCAAGGCGTTGCGGAAGAAGGTCCGGCACCAACAGCTTTTCCTCTTTCTTTTCGGTTTTCATTTGCGCAATTTGATCGCGTTTTAATTTTATTTTACTTGCTAGTCTTGATCTAGTGTGCATATACCATTGCGTAAACTTCTCAAAATACAGCATAATCTTTTGTCCAAGTTTGTGCAAGAAGTCTGATCATGCATAAACCAAGCCCCAACGTAGACCGTGTTAAAGGAATGTCGACTCGCTCATCGCGTGCCAGCTTGGACCAGATTTTGTGCTAACAACATCGGAAGGAAAGTAGACGACTATTAACTTAATGCAACAACCCGAAGAAACTATCCTCCTTACGTCGTGCATCTGGCGATTGGTAACAGAATTGATAGAGAAGAAAGTAGGTGACAATTTGGGCCATTTCCTGCCGATAAACGGATTTGTCTAAACAAAAGCTTATGACAATTCTAACAATTTGAAATTGATAGAGTAGCAACACCTTCTATTCCTGATTGGGATCGTTATTAGTATGGGTGTCAAAACTGAACTACTAAGCCGAAATGAACTACTAACTAAACTGAACCGAATCGAAAATTTCGTGTGTTTTGATTCGATTTGATTTTCGGTTCAAGTAATTGAAAAATACCCATTCTTTTGTCTAGTTCAGTTATTTTGATTAGGTTCGGTTAATCAAACCGCACTAAAAATCTTCAAAATAACCATTCTTTTGTTATTTTTTCTCTCTTTCTTTTCTCTCTTCTTTTTTTTTTTTTTTTGGTGCAAAATACTGGCGGGGCCACCAGCCACTGGCCAGGGGTCGCTCTACCGGCCGCTAATGCCCTCGTCGGTCGTGGGTGAGGGGCTGGAAAGCCCTTGCTGGCCGTGGGCAATGCTAGATCTGACGAGACAAGGGCATGGTAGGCCTTGGCTAGGCCTTTGCTAGCTTCAGGAGGGCCACGACCCCTTGCCTACGGCCTGCAGGGGTCTATGGTCCTCAGCAAATGGCCGGCTGTTTTGCTGACTTTGAATGAAAAAAGGGAAAAAAAAAAATGAAATGCAAGAAAAAGGAATCAAATTGAACTTTTGGTTTGGTTGATATTCAGTTTAGGATGAGATTCGGTTCGATTCGAGTTTACACCTTAATGGTTCAGTTCGATTCGATTTCCTTGAAAAACCGACCTAAACTGAATCATTGACATCCTTAGTTGCTGGACCATTACTAACCATGGACGCAGAGCAATCAGGAGCTTGAATATGGACCTCCAGCTTGGATGTTCCGTTCCAGCTTAAGCTTGAAGATGACTGTTTCAGTCGTTTCACGTGTCTTCCGAAAGTGTTGTTAGAATAAAGCGAAAGGACGAGAGGTTACTTCGATAATCGCTAAAGCTGCACAAAGGGTGAAAGCCGAATGAGCTTAGACGATAATGTTGAAAGCCAAAAGCAAATAATCAATTCTCTCATTCTTTGGTCCCTCTTGTTCCCCTGCGCAAACTCATGAACACTTTTAAGCAATCACAGGTTATAAAAGAACTGTTGTCACTGCTCTCTAAAAATGAAAGCAATGTCTTCATTCATGCAGACATTCTGAATGATCTTCGTTTTCTAGGTTTCTTAACAGCTTTTGATCTCGGGATTCCTCTGGATAATTTTGTTCCATATGGGTACGGCATCACTTGGCTGACAGGTCAGTGCTCCTGCTAGCTCAACTTTAGAGTGAGTTCGATTGTTCAAATTATTTTCCATGATTTATTTGCACTGAAATTGGTCTACTATTGGGAACAAATTATTTATGGCTATCTCATTTCCCATGTATTCCCGAATTATTTCCTGTCTTTTATCAACGCCCTTGTGTTCACACCTTATCGTTTGCGTGCAAAACCCAATTTACATGGTGTGTAAAGTGAAATCCCAGCTTGGGTATCTTAAATCTTAAAGAAGCCATACAGCAATTTAAACTTTTGAATGAAGGTGTAGATTAAATTAGGGTATTGGCCAACTATGAAGGAGCAGAACTATTGCGTGACATGGTCCTCTTGAAGCACTTATAGATCTCTTTATCTCTCTCCATCCAAGTTAATCACCAACCAATCCAAGAACTTATGAATCTACTTTTTGAATCCCAATCACGAGGCAAGAGCCACTTCTCTCTTTTCAATTTCAGTGCCCCATAACATAATATATGGAGGTATAAAAGGATAGGTAAATGGTATGGCTAATACTGAAGGTTGAGAAAGCACTGCCTAGTAGTGCCTCTAGCGAATGCATTCACGAGGCTGGTCCCCGGTGGCTAAGACCAAAATGCAGAAGCTGCTAAGCTCTAATAGCTGCCCTGGCGCTTGCTCCTTAGCTTGTGTGGAGGTTAATTCCTAATTTCAAAATAAAGAAACTCATAATACTTGGCCAATAATTTTTAACTCGAGCTAATGGAAGTCATGCTCCAGGAGAACTTAAACAATTTTCATGACCAACGTATAGGAATTAATTTGAAATTATTCCCTCATGGAAGAGAATGTAACTTACATTATCATCAGTAACTTTGGTTACTTTTTACTTAGAAAACAACCCCACATTGAATGAATAGCATATACTCTGACAGAATTTTTTTTTTTGAATAAATAGTATATACTAGTGATGGACTTCTATCTTCAACAGAATAAGAATAAGATCACCATTTTAGTTAAGAATAAGATCACCATCTTAGTTAACTTTGGCCAAATGTGCAACGTGGTTCCTGAATTTAAAATATATTCGATGCAATCCCTAGACTTTTGGTACATATTCAATTTAGTCTTTGGCTTATATAGAAATGTTCAATATTGTCTCTGAATTTGATTTAAGGTAAGGCCAACATTGAATATTTCCATACAGTCCAGAGATTAAATCGAATATGTATCAAAAGTTCAAGGACCACATTGGAAAAATCAAAAGTTGAAGACACTGGGCTAAACTTTAGGCATCACATTAAACAATTTTATAGACCATTTGTGTCATTATGCCTATCATAATCATATCACCTGGTGTCGATGAAAGCGACACCAAGGATCAGTTCATTGATGGGAATTGGCGCACGTCGGTCTATTTTACAGCTACCGAGCGAAATTGTTCACCGCGGCACCATCAGTTGTTAGCTTGGAAAAGGATCTTAGAAATCTAATCCGGCGCAAGGGGGTCTCTCGCCACCTTCTTTGCTCTCATCGCGGGGGGGTTTATTTCACAACGACTTGTCGTGATGACGATGTTGAACGTGGCGTTGGGCGCCATGACGATGTTGCGTGCGGGATGCCGTCACACAGGATGGGCCAAGGAGACGACGTGTCTCTGGGACGACTGGAGCATCCAACTTTTTGTGCTGATCGGCTTGATTTTCCAGATCGTTCTTGCTGTATTCGGAAGCCGCAGAAAAACATCAAGTGCCGACTCACTCAGATTCGTAGTTTGGGCATCTTATTTGCTTGCCTCTTATTTCGCGATGCTTGCGCTCGGCAAGCTCACGGTGGTAAGGCTGAACAAGTCCGAGGAAGAGTATGATACCGAACTAAAAGCATTGTTGGCGCCTTTAATTCTACTGCAGCTGGGGAATCCAGACAGCATCACCGCATACTCAGTAGAAGACAACCGGCTCGGCACGAGACGTCTGTTGAACCTTGTCCTCACATTTTCTTTCGTGGTCTGGACCCTTGGGCGAAGTTGGAAGACCTCCATCCAGATGACGCTGTACTTTCCGATGTTTGTTGCCGGGATAATCAAGTACGGAGAAACGATTTGGGCGCTCTCTTCTGTGTACGACGAGAACACGAAACTTGAAGAAAGAGGATTTTGATGAAGAGAAGGCGATGTTCTCCAAATTGACGAACTTACCTAAAGATGTTCCCTGTCTGGAGATTTTCTTGAAGGCTTACTATCGGTTCGATTGCTTAAAGCCTCACCTTGCGGACTGGCTGAAGCAACCCTTCTTCATGTCGCATCGTAATATGTTGATCGACAAGTCCACTCCTGATGAAGTATTCTTGATAACTGATATGGAACTCGGGTTCATGTATGATGTCCTCTACACTAAAGCACCAGTTCTTTATACCAAGTGCGGGCTCGCCTTCTGGATCATCGGTTATTTCAGTTTGCTGCTGACATTAGGTGGATTCGTGGGGCTTTTCTTTGAGAAACACTTGAGAGATCCGTACGTTATCTACACGTTCGGGCTGCTGATTGGAGTTGTGCTTCTGGAAACTTATCAGTTGTTGGAGCTATTCTGTTCGGATTGGGTTATTATAAAGAATGCTAATCACCATGGGAATCCAATGGTCTCGAAGTTTCTGAAGTTTCTCGTCAAACGATCTATGAAGAAGGAAAGGTGGTCTAACGCAGTTCAGCAATTTAATTTTCTGGATTTCTGCCAAACTGATAGGAGGTCCTGGTTTTTCAGGATCCTCAAAGTCTGCGGCATGGCCGAGAAGTTCAGGAAACGTTGGGCATCAAATTCTGTGCGATTTCCTGAGTACTTGAAAATATTCTTGCTTGAAGACATAAAAAAGTTTGAAACAAAGAGAGAACATCGACGCTTCACGAAAAGAGGCGAATGGTCGCTCGACATTCACAAGTCTGTGGATAAGCTCCAATGGAGCATCAAGATGGCATTTGATAGAAGTATCATCGTATGGCACATTGCAACCCATGTGTGCTACTACTCGTGCCATGAAAAAACAGACCGTAAGGAGGCAAGCAAACTGATATCAGATTACATGATGTTCCTTCTGGTACAACATCCTCAAATGCTCTCTTTGACCACGGCGGGATCACTTACCATCATGCCTACACGAATCTGAAGGCGCTCTCGAATAAATTTTCGGGAGAGGACGTCCTCAAAGTTTTACTGGGGTCCGGGCCCGTGCCCACGCAAGAAAGTGGCGCATTAGCAGCAGTTAGCACCGAAGGGTGGAATGTCCTCGAGGAAGCGCGGAAACTCGCGGTAGAGCTGAAAAGTAGTACATGGGAGCTCATCAGCAGCGTTTGGGTCGAGATGCTTTGCTTCGCGGCATACAATTGCCAGCAAGACCACCACCTGAAGCTGGTGAGGCGGGGCGGAGGAATCATCACTCATGTGTGGCTCCTCCTTTCTCACACGACAGACAAGTTCCACACCCTCAACTATCGGGACATCGAAATCGAATAGAGATGGTCGCATGTTACTGCTATTGCATATGAAACTACTTTCCCTTTCGTCCGATCTCTCTCCCGCGCGAATGCAGATCGATTTCATGTAATCTGGTTAAGCAGATGTTGATGTTCATGATTTTTCTCATCACATGTCTGATGAAATTCTGTACACAAGATATGGTGTCAAACATCGGATTACTTATTTTCTAGGACATATGCCTCATTGACACCTGTAAAACTTTTTCTTTTTCCTTTAAATTTCTGTCGCTTCTTTTTTTATTTAGTCATCAATTATTTGAATGGATTTGGAAAGAAACAGAGTTGTACAAGATGATGGTGGAATGTTGTTCTGCCTCCTAGTGAGAACAATTTATTTTAGGACAATAATGACAGATGCAAATCCGGCCATGAATTTTTGTTTTTAGTTTCTATATTTTGTTATTATCCTAAACTTCGGACTGCTTATTTTCTTGAGCCTGACTTGAGACTTAATCTTCAGACAAATGAGAAGATCAGTTAATAGGGTAATAGTGTAATGGCTTTTCTTGTTCTGTTTTTATTTAGTCATCGATGAGTTTATGTCGACGAAATGAACTCCATGGATTTGGAAAGAAACAAAGTTGTGCAAGAAAATGGTGCATATTTTCATCTCTTGAGCTTACTCCTATAATTTTGTACAAGACTATTGAATTATGTCTCGAGTTTGAATTCAGAATTTGGTTAAAAAAAATTAGAGTTGTTTGTATTTTGTTGGAGAAAATAAGCATTCCCTCATTGACCGGTTTGACCGATCAAGACATGTTTCTTTAAACGGCGGACGGTGCACTTCTTGAACAGAAGCAATTTCGGGCGCTACAGGACAAAAGGTTGGGGTCTTCCATTTCCATAAATAAATATATCATTTAGGTTTTCTTTTCCGACAAAAAACCAGAGGTACAGATGTCCTTTGATGGAGCCGCTCGAAGGAGAAAAGAAGGACGCCCGGGGAACCCATCGAGAGCGCCGTACGGGAACCCATCGAGAGCGCCGTACGAGAACCTGCAGAGAAATTTCTATACTCAACTTAGAAGTAAGGCTTCGAACGTTGGACGATTTGTGCATGAGTTTATGTCCAAATTGAGTTATTTTATCTATAAATACTTTAGGCTCGAGTATATTTAGATATAGAAAACACTCGAGCACTTGAGTAATTGTGACTTTATTTTTTTATTATAATAAATTATTATTATTGGCTCTCCTCGTGAACGTAGATATCGATACTCGAACTGAACCACATAAATTTACATTGTCCTTTATTGTTGCTCGTTCATTTTTTTGGTGATTTTCGCGTTGACTTAATTGGCAAAATCTTGTTACGTTTTCGTGTTCATATTACAGCATTTGGTATTAGAACTTAGGATCATATTTTCTAGATTGTGATTTAGAGTTTTTGCTCGTCTGATTATTATTTGGAAATTATGTTGTAGCAATTATGTCTGAAGCGGAAGTAGAAATTAAAAATTTTAACAGAAGGAAAAAATTTGTTTTATGGAGCCTCAAGATGGTGGCGTTGTTGATAACTCAAGGTTTGATAGAAATATTGGAAGGCAATGCTAAGTTGCCCAAAATGATGAAAGATGCTAAAAAGATGTGCTAATGAGAAATGCTAGAGTATAATCCTATTAAACTTATCGGAGGGGTTATTAATAGAGCTAGTCAAGGAGAAGGATGGTGAAAACTTCATGCGCTCTTTGTAACGAAGGGTTTAAACATCGTTTGTACATGTTGAAAAGAATGTTTCGGTTTAGATATGCTAATATATGTCTATCAGAACTCAACTAAATAAATTTAATAAACTTATTGTGGATTTGAAGAACGTTG
Organism: Psidium friedrichsthalianum; assembly: GCA_019149425.1. Classification (NCBI taxonomy): domain Eukaryota; kingdom Viridiplantae; phylum Streptophyta; class Magnoliopsida; order Myrtales; family Myrtaceae; genus Psidium; species Psidium friedrichsthalianum. Next base: position 9,681 of record JAGVVM010004714.1, on the reverse strand, counting down.
GTAAGGCACTTGATGATGAGGAACATGGCATGATGTTAGCTTCTTTATCATAGGTCCATGGGAGAACTTTACTAATTCATTGTTACATGGGCATACTACGATTTCCTCGGGAGATGTAAAGTCCACTTTGTCCTCTAAGGAGTGGTAGAGAAAGTTGCGAGATAACAATCTAACACATAATGTAGCGCGGGGACTAGTGATTCGAGGTAAAGATTAACATTAGGGGCCTAGTAGCAGCAAGGTAAAAGCATATCGAAATCACACCATAAAAAGTCCAAGGGACGTGTGAAGTGCTTTGAGTGTTATAAGGAAGGCCACGTCACGAGAAATTGTCATAAATTGAGAATAGAGGTGAGAAGCAGAATGCTACAAGCGGTGTGGCAAACGTTACTAAGGAAGGCACCAGTTATACAAAAGTTTTTTTGCGTGTGACTACGGGTAACGTCTGGATACGAATAGATGTTAAATTCGAGGTGTTCTTATCATATGACGCCTTATATGAACCGGTTTACTATTTACCAGATTTCAGATGGTGGTAGGGTTCTAATGGGAATAACGCAGCCTACAAGTTTGTGGTGAATGCATGATGGCATGTGCGCACATTGATAGACATGAGTCATGTATCGAAATTCAAGAAGAATCTTATTTTTCTAGGGACACCTGATAAATATTAGGTAAAACTACATCACTAAATTTAAAATGTAAATTTTTATTTTTATTAATTATTTACTGCATAAAAATTAGGACGATAAAATATTTATTCATATAGGTTAGTTTAATATTCTACATACATGCATTCTAAGCGGACCGGCGGCAAAAGAAGAAATCCTGCTTTCCTTTTCTTTGTGATTACAGGTTTCAGTCGAGTCAAAGGGAGAGGTTGAACGACCACACAACAGAGACAAAAGGGAAGAAATCCTCCTCTCGGCAAAAGAAGAACACAAGGCAGAGGCGGGCCCAAAAGGAGAGTCGGCAAGAGAGAATCTCTTATCCATATATGCAGTAAAGGCCAAATATTTTCTCTTTTTGGGGACACAAGAACGGAAGAGAGAAGCATATTGCCTCTTTCCTTTTGCTTTTGTGTGGCGATTCCCCCTTTTGCATGATTGTGCTCTGTCTACCGTTCCAGACAACATGTTGCAGTCGGGTGATAATCAAACAAGGTTAAACAGCAAAGTGAAGGCTTGCTTAGCGAATTTTGTGGCGGTTTTTAATGACCAGTAGTAAACAGTGACCAGCCGGAGTCAGTCATCTTGAGCTTGCCACTCGGTGATCTGAGCATGAGCTCGCCGCAAGCCCAATCCCCAAGAGCCGGTCCAATCCGCAAGCAAGATCGGGTCTGTCCTATCATGATTCCAATTTCATGGAATAATTCAGAGTGAAATACTCACAATTCACAAACTCAAGTCTAAACCAAAGAAAGAGACGATAAGTCTTTCTTTATTCCACCTTAATGAAATGATTACAAGACCTACCCTTTTATAGGGCTTGTTACATGACTCTTCCTCTTACTCTTACCCTTAAATGACTCATGAATATATCTAGCATTGTAAGGAGATAGATTCTCTAGAAAAACATTAAACTGGATATAGCAATATGAACAGATTCCTAAGAAAATTCACCTAACTATAACTCTTAAAAATTAACTGGACATAGAATTGGATAATAATAAGCAGGTGACCATCTGGATCATTTCTAGCCAATAACGGATTTGTCTAAACAAGGTTTATGACCATTCTAACTATCTATAGCTGATTGGGCAGCACACATTTTATTCCTGCTTGGGTTCGTCGCCGAACCATTACCAACCGTCTAAAAGCTTGAGGTGGAAATGGATAACGAATGCAGAGCAGCAAGCAGAACCTCGAAGAAGGACCTCCAGCTTCGATAGTCCGCTCCAGCTTAAGTTTGAAGATGACCGTTTCAGTCGTTTCACGTGGCTGCTGGAACTGCTGTTAGAATATCGCAGAAAGAGGAGAGGTTACTTGAATGATCGCTAAAGCTGCATAAAGGGTGAAAGCAGAATGAGCTTGTAGAATAATGTCGAAATGGGAAAGTCGCAAGTAAATAATCAGTTCTTTCCTTCTTTGGTTTTTTTTTTTTTTTTTGTTCTCATGCACAACCTCTTGAACGCTTTACGCAGTCATAGGTTGTAAAAGAATGTTTTAATGGGAGTGTTGTCATTGCTCTCTGGAAATGAAAGCAAAGTCATGCGGACATTTTGAATGAGCTTCGTTTTCTTGATTTCTTAACAGCCTTTGATCTCGGGATTCCTCAGAATACTTTTGCTCCATATGGGTACAGCATCACTTGGCTGACAGGGCAGTGCTCTAGCTATCTCTATTTCGCATGTATACCTGAATCTTTCTTACTAGGATAAATGACATTAATGACCCTTAAATTTTGGCCCAGTGTGTAATTGGTCCCTAAACGTGAAATTTATTCAATATGGTCCATCGACTTTTGGTACATATTCAATTAAGTCCACTGACCATTTGAACATTTTCATATAGTCCATGGATTAATTGAACATATAGCAAAAGTTCAAAGACCACATGAAACAAATTAAAATTCTAAGAATCACATTGGAAAAATAAAAGCTCTAGCAAGGGCCACAATGCTCTTGCCAGACACAGGCGAGGCCCGTGAACCAATTGGCTAGATAGGACTCGATAGTAATATTACCTGGTGTCAATGAAAGTTACACCAAGTATCGTTTCACTGATGGGAATTTGCCCATTCCTGTGTATCTTAGCGAAATTGTTCAGTGTGGGATCATCCTTTGCGGCTTGAAGAGATAGATCTTAGAGTCTAACTTGGGACACGAGGGTCTCTTACCGTCTGCTGTAGTCTAAGTTCGGGAGCGAGGGTCTCTTACCGTTTTTTGTTCTTTGCTCATCGGGATTTTTTCACAAAGACTTGTCATGATGACAATGATGATGAACGGAACGAGCACACATGTCGGAGACAATACAACGTAAAATAAAGCACAATTCCATAAAGCAATAATTACAATCTCAACTCAACCCCACTAGCCAGTCTCATATTAGACTAATTCAGTATCTCAAAGATTTATTAGGTCAATCCAGTAAAATGGTAATTACAATCTTAATTAAAGTAGCTCATAGTAGTAAAAACTCTTATAGGAGTTCCCACATAAGTTCATTCCTGTCAAGTGTTGAGGCACTAGCGCTCTGCCAGCGAGGAAAGTAAAGCACATATTCCACTCGTTTCCTTGACAATATTTCTTGGGACAAATCTCTCTGTTGCTTTTCTGTACAGAAAAAGTGAAGAGCCGGTCGGTGGCCTTGGGGAATCTGCAAAAAAGAGAGGAAAAACCAATGATGAAGTGCAAGGCATAGTGTAATTAATCATAGTTATGAACATATGTGGGGCAAAAAGTGAAGGAAAGTCGCAAGCGCGAAGCAAGAATAAACACTTTCTTATCGTCGTAATCATGTGTTACATACAATGTAACCAACATTATGAAAACTTTGGACGTTTTATTTATTAGTCGATGAAATGAGTGCTTGAGTTGGTCTCTGCAGTAAGAAGGAATATTTCTGGGCGTAGCACATAGGAGACAAGACAATTATATATTTAAGGCTTTTCTTGATCGGTTGCTTTAGGGATAGTTTCCACAGTTTTGTGGAGATGGTGCTCGCCGGGTTCGATTGAGGCGTCGTGGAAGAAGGTCCGTCACCAAAGCTCTCCCTCTGTCTTTCGTTTTTCATTTGCCCAGTTTGATCGCGTTTTAGTTTCATCTTACTTGCTAGTCTGGATCTAGTGTACATATGCCATTTGCGTAACCTTCTCAAAAGACAGCATAATCTTTTGTCCAAGTTCGTGCAAAGAAGTCTAATCATGCATAAACCAAGCCCCAACGCAGACCGTGTTAAACAAATGTCGAATCACTCATCGCGTGCCAGCTTGGACCAGATTTTATGCTAACAACATCGGAAGGAAAGTAGACGACTCTTAACTTAATGCCACAGCCAGAAGAAAACTATCCATCTTACATCGTATATCTGGCGATTGGTAACACAATTGACCGAGAAGAAAGTAGGTGCAATTTGGGCCATTTCCTGCTGGTAGACGGATTTGTCTAAACAAAAGCTTATGACAATTCTAACAATTTGAAATTGATCGAGCAGCAACATGCTTTATTCCTGATTGGGATCGTCGTTAGTATGGTGTCCAAACCAAACTGGAATACTGAACTAAATACTAACTAAACTGAACCAAATCAAAAATTTCGTGCGTTTTGATTCGGTTCGATTTTTCGGGTTCAAGTCATTGGAAAACACCCATTCTTTTGTCCAAATCAATTATTTCGATTAGGTTCAGTTAACTAAATCGCACTGCAAATCTTCAAAATAACCTTTCTTTTGTTATTTTTCCTTTCTCTTTCTTTCTTTTTTGCTTTTTCCTTTTGTGGTGCAAAGGATTGGCAGGGCCACCAGCCACTGGCTAGGGGCTAGCGACCCCCAACAGCCCTTGGGGGGCCACGTTGCCCTCGCCAACCATGGGCAAAGGGCCGGGAAGCTGTCGTGGGCCGTGGGTGATGCTAGATTTGGCAAGACAAGGGCATGGTAGGCCTCGGCTAGGCCTTGCCGGCTTCAGGAGGGGCCACGACCGCTTACCCACGTCCAACGAGGTTGCCAGCCCTTAGCCAATGGCTGCGGCTTCACTGACTTTGAACGAAAAAAGGGAAAAAGAAATGAAATGCAAGACAAAGGACTTGAACTGAATTTTTGTTTGGTTGATATTCAATTTAAGATGAGATTCGGTTCGGTTCAAATTTACACCCTAATGGTTCAGTTCAGTTCGATTTTCTTGAAAAACCGACCTAAATTGAACCATTGACATCCCTAGTTGCTGGACCTTACTAACCGTAGAAAGGATAATGAATGCAGAGCAATCAGGAGCTTGAAGATGGACCTCTGGCTTGGATGTTCCGTTCCAGCTTAAGCTTGAAGACGAGAGGTTACTTCAATAATCGCTAAAGCTGCATAAAGGGTGAAAGCCGAATGAGCTTGGACGATAATGTTGAAAGTCACAAGCAACTAATCAATTCTCTCATTCTTTTGTCCTTTCTGTTCCCCTGCACAAACTCATGAACACTTTAAGCAATCATAGGTTATAAAAGAATGTTTTACGTGGAACTGTTGTCACTGCTTTCTAAAAAAGAAAGCAAAGTCCTCATTCTGCAGACATTCTGAATGATCTTCGTTTTCTAGGTTTCTTAACAGCTTTTGATCTCGGGATTCCTCCGGATAATTTTATTCCATATGGGTACGGCATCACTTGGCTGAGAGGTCAGTGCTCTAGCTACCTCAACTTTAGAGTGATTTGATGGTTGAAATTATTTTCCATGAATTATTTGTGCCGAAATTCGTCTACTATTGCGAACAAATTATTTATGGCTATCTCATTAACCATGTATTCCCGAATTACTTTCAGTCTTTCATCACTGCCCTTGTGTTCATGCCTTATCATTTGTCTGCAAAACTCAAATTACATGGCGTGTAAAGTGAAATCCCGACTTGGATGTCTTAGATCTTAAGGAAGCCATGCAGCGGTTTAAACTTTTGGACGAAGGTATAGATTAAATTAGGTTATTGGCCAATGAAGGAGCAGAATTATTGCGTGACATGATCCTCTCAAAGCATTTATAGATCTCTGTCTATCTATCCAAGTTAATCACATTGTGTAGAGGTTCATTCCCAATTTGAAAAAAAAGAAAATCATAATCCTTGGCCAGTGATTTTAACTCGAGCTAATGGGAAGTTGTGCTCCAGGAGAACTAAAACAATTTCGTGATCAACCTATAGGATTTAATTTGCAATTATTCCCTCATGGAAGAGAATGTAACTTACATTATCATCAGCAAATTTGGTTACTTTTTATTTAGAAGACAAACCAGCATTGAATGAATAGTAAATACTAGTGATGGAATCCTGCCTTCAACATAATGAGAATGACACCACTATTTTACTGAACTTGGTCCAATGTGCAACGTAGACCCTAAACTTAAAATTTATTCGATGCAGTCCCAGACCTTTGGTACATGTTCCATTTAGTCTCCGGCTTATATAGAAATGTTCAATATTGTCTCTGAACTTGAATTAAGGTAAGGCCAACATTGAACATTTCCATACAGTCTAGGGACTAAATCGAATATGTACCAAAAGTTCAAAGACTATGTTGAAAAACTGAAAGCTGAACACACTAGGTTAAACTTTAGGCATCACATTAAATAATTTTAGAGCTCAGGATCATTTGTGTGATTATCCCTATCATATTCATATAACCTAGTGTCAATGAAAGCGACACCAAGGATAGTTTGCTGATGGGAATTGGCACATTTCTGTCTATTTTACAGCTACCGAGCGAAATTGTTCACCGTGGCACCATCTTTTGTCAGCTTGAAAAAGGATATTAAAAGTCTAGCTCCGGGCAAGAGGGTCTCTCACCGCCTTCTTTTCTCTCCTCATCGGGGGGAATTATTTCACAAATCTTGTCGCGATGACGATGATGAACGGAACAAGCAGGGTGTTGGGCACCATGCCACCCTAAATTCGATACGTCGTCGGGATGCCATCACATAGGATGGGGGTCGGAGATGATGTGTCTCTGGGACGACTGGAGCATCCAACTTTTTGTGCTGCTCAGCTTGATTTTCCAGATCGTTCTTGCTGTATTCGGAAGCCGAAGAAAAATCTCAAGTGCCGAGACAATCAGATTCGCCGTTTGGGCATCATATTTGCTCGCCTCTTATTTCGCGATGCTTGCGCTCGGCAAGCTCACGGTGGTAAGCTTCAACAAGTCCGAGGAAGAGTACGATACTGAACTAAAAGCATTGTTAGCACCTTTAATTCTACTGCAGCTGGGGAATCCAGACAGCATCACCGCATACTCAGTTGAAGACATCCGGCTCGGCACGAGGCATGTATTGAACCTTATCATCACATTTTCTTTCGTGGTCTGGATCCTGGGACGAAGTTGGAAGACCTCCATCCAGATGACGCTGTACTTTCCGATGTTTGTCGCCGGGATAATCAAGTACGGAGAAACAATTTGGGCGTTCTATTTCTGTGTATGACGAGAACACGAAGATGAAGCAAGAGGACTTCCATGAAGAAAAGGAGATGTACTCTGAATTGAGGAAATTCCCTAAAGAAATTCCCAATCTGGAGATTTTCTTGAAGGCTCACTATCGGTTCGATTGCTTAAAGCCTCACCTTGCAGACTGGCTGAAGCAATCCTTCTTCATGAAGCATCGTAATAAGTTGATCGACCAGTACACTCCTGATGAAGTATTCTTGATAACTGATATGAACTCGGGTTCATGTATGATGTCCTCTACACTAAAGCACCAGTTCTTTATACCAAGTGCGGGATCGTGCTCCGGGTCATTGGTTATGTCAGTTTGCTGTTGACATTAGGCGGATTCGTGGGGCTCTTTTTCGAGAAACACTTGAGAGATCCGTACGTTATCTACACGTTCGGGCTGCTGATTGGAGTCCTGCTTCTGGAAACTTATCAGTTGTTGAAGCTATTCTGTTCAGATTGGGTGATTATAAAGAATGCTAAGCACCATAAGAATCCAATGGTCTTGAAGTTTCTGAAGTCTCGCGTCAAACGATCTGTGAAGAAGGAACGGTGGTCTAACACAATTCGGCAATTTAATTTTCTGGAGTTCTGCCAAGCTGATAGGAGGTCCTGGCTCTTCACAATCCTCAGATTCTCTGGCATGGCCGACAAGTTTCAGGAAACGTTGGGCACCGAATTCTGTGCAGTTTCCCAATTATTTGAAAGAATTATTGCTTGAAGACATAAAAAGTTTGAAATAAAGAGAGACTGTCGACCATTCACGGAAAGAGGCGAATGGTCGCTCGAGATTCACGGGTCTCGGGATCAGCTCGGATGGAGTATCGAGATGGCATTTGATAGAAGCGTCATCGTATGGCACATTGCTACCCACATCTGCAACTACTCGCGCCCCGAAGGCTCAATCCGTCACAAGGCAAGCAAACTGATATCAGATTACATGATGTTCCTTCTAGTACGGACATCCTAGCATGCTCTCTTCAACCACGGCGGATATCACTTTCCGTCACGTCTACACAAAGTTCATGAAGTTCCTGAAAGGAATCCCTGAAAATCAGCGCAGCAAAGAGAAAGTCCTGGAAGTTCTATCAGGGACTGAGCGCATGCAAGAGAGTGACTCCGAGAGTAAGCTCGAACCAGTAATCACCAGTGGGTGAATGTCCTCGAGGAAGCGCGGATACTCGCAAGAGAGCTGGAAAGTAGAATAGATACATGGGAGCTCATCAGCAGCGTTTGGCCCGAGATGCTATGCTTCGCGGCATACAACTGCCAGCGATACACCACCTCAAGCTGCTGAGGCGGGGCGGAGGAATCATCACTCACGTGTGGCTCCTCCTTTCCCACAAGACGGACAAGTTCAACAGCATTAAGTCTCGGAACATTGTGATCGAATAGAGATGGCGGCATGTTGCTGCTATTGTATATGAAGCTACTTTTATTCCGAAATTAGGGATTATCATCATACTAGATATGGTGTTGTCAATCACTGAGTTTCTTTCTTTTCCACTTTTCCCTTTCGTCCGATCTCTCTTCCGCGCAAATGCAGATCGATTTCATGTAATCTGATTAAGCAGACGGTGATGTTCTGATTTTCTCATGACATGTCTTGTTTCATGTAATCTGATTAAGCACAAGCGTGCAAACTTGGCAATTCGAAGGCCTTTGTTGACGCCTAAATTTCGATTTTTCTTTTCAGTATAATACATAAAAAATAATTAAATCATTTTTTCATATTAATTTTTGCATTCACGAGCATTTTGGATTCAATTCGGACCTGAAGTGGATGGACTTAATTCAAAGTTACTAACTTAATTAATTGGACTGAGCCCACAAAATAGTAAAATCCAGCCAAGTCTACGTGAGAGATGGCCTGGCCGAAATTCATCAATGGGAAGGGTTTATTTTTTAGCGCTAAGTAATTTAATTTGACCCATTATATCAACAAGGCCTCGATTAAGCCCCATGATCAGATTCAAGGGTAAGAAATCCTAATCTCGCCACCATAATATACATATATAATCATGGACGATCACAAAAAAGGCCACACAATTTAACATACGGCCATAGAGAGCGTGGGAGGTCCGAGGCAGAAACGAGAGAAATTCTCTCACTGGAGAGATTGATACACGCGAACAAAAGGGAGAGAAAAGAGCTCGCTTACATGCTATCTCATCGTGCGAAACCAGGGGACGCCAGAAGAGACAAATTTGCTGGGTTCGTGTGCGAGGATCATTATGATGGGAAAAAGGCCATGCTTGGTCAATTGAAGGAGTGAAATCCTTTGGTCAAGATGAGTGTCATCATCATCATCATCATTTCATATCATCTTTGACACGAGGACTAGCAAACTGGTTCACTGAAATATAGAGAGAGTCCACCGTGAAGTCTGTCCCACGTGCCAGCTAGGCCGATCCTGTTGAAGCCTACGACGACGGCGAATTCCTGATCCGAACGCTGGCCCTGCACTGAAAATTACCCGGCTGACTAAGCTATTGTCTGTGTGACGAATTTTCGATTCGGATTTTGTTTTTCTGTTTTTGCAGGTGCCGAAGTCTTTCTGATCACTGC
>JAGVVM010004713.1:0-30556 GCA_019149425.1 Psidium friedrichsthalianum | reverse complement strand
TGGGTGTATCATCTGTCTACTTCAGATCTATTCATTCTGAATGTTGCTTTCCTTAATCTCTGAATCACTTTCATTAGTTTGGTCACAGTTCAACAGCAAATACATTTCTACATTGCTCGTTGTGATCATGAGATAGTAAATGTTTGACTAATGCTTGCAAGTGTATCTAGTTAAAGAAGACTTTAGCATTTATCATGCGCTCGGTGAAAATATTAACTCAATGACATGTTTGATTTCCGTTTGACTGCATGGTGAATGTTCCCTTTGAAGCATAGGAGTGTAGCATATGGTCGAACAAATCTCAAGCTGCTGTATGTAATTTCTTAATCATGTTTGAATGTATATTGTTTATTTCTCTTTGTTGGCTAGTAAAAAAATAAAATAAAGTCTTGATATGAATATTAAAGAGATTGAACGAATACCATGAACTTGTATTAATTTGCTCTGGATGATTAGTTCTCATGTAGATTTGCTTTTAGTTGTTCGTGATTTTGTATAAGTAACTGTAGAACGAATGAAAGAATAAGTGAAAGAAGGGTTGGGAAAGGGAAACTTACGTGTCGTGGAAGTGAGAATGAACGAGTCCCGTTGAAATGAGGCACATCCTGTCAAAACATGCTGGAATCTTGATGAATTTTGTGGAAAACAGGCTGGAATTGAACCAAATGCATACTGACCATGATTGCATTTCGCAATCCAATGAGGATCTCGCTCTACTTGTTTTTAGTTTGAGGATGTAAGGTCCGGTATATTAGTGTGAAGATATTATATCAGCTTCACGTCAATTCTTTACAAAATGGTTGGACTTTGATATTTGATTAATCTGTAAAAATTCTGAATGTTGCTGGACGGTATTCACTGGATATAATTTTTGGAGATTCCAACTCGGTGCTACTCTTACACGATGTAGATGAGTTGTCTAGCGTGAAGATTGTTTGAACAGATTGCTAGTTTGTTCCATGCTTGACAGTGACCTTCTTCGACAGAGAGTTTATTTGATCTTCATCCATTTTTAATGAACACACACCACCTGGTATGCCTTAAACATTGATATGAACACACACACACACCACCATGGATGAAGTCAATGCCAAATCTGGAGGTTGGACAAAATCAGGGAAAAAAATAGGGGTGACTCGGGTCCGGCTCCGTTCTCATTCATGGGTACAAGCTTGCCTTGCCCATGGCTCAAGATGCGCCTTATCCATAGATCTGGCAACCCCGGATTGTCCACGGCCGCAAGTTTTGACGGCGAGCTCCAAATCTCATCTATGGACGAACAAGCCTAACAACGAAAGCTTCTTTGCTTCGTTGGAGTTGAAGTAGCAGACCGCAGCTATGGATGATGGAGGAGGAGCAAGAGAAAATAGGCTAGGATGGGGGACGAAAGAGAAATCGGTTATTTTTATTTTTTTATACCAACGCAGCAGACACATGTCACTTCATTATTGGGTATGAGGTGAAGTTGCAAGCCAAATCAGTAGTTGACGTGGAGTTTGGCAACCACTGAATATTTTCTCCTTCGGTGGGGATTGCCTACAGTGTGGTAAGGTACCATTGCGTTGTGCCAGTAGCCAACTTCGATGTATCAACTTCATAAAAACTTGGGATTTGACATCATGATAAAATACTACCATCATGATTAGAATTCACAATCAGCCATCCCATTTGTGCTTTCATAAAGTAGGCGACGGTGAGCAATTTGTTCAATTCTTTTGGCTTTATTACCGAACAACAAGCCGCGATGCATGAATTCGTACAGAAACCAATTTGAGATAGCATTTGAAATGGTTGAATAAATGAAGAAATATTAAATTAAATACGTGCTTTGTCCAACTGAAAATGCTAGAATATCTCGGTGACATTAAAGAAAAATGTGTGTGAAAATAGCTTCTAGTATATAGGATTGAAAACAACTACATTGGAGTATCGAAAGATATATTCACTGGTTTTACGAAATGGATGAGCTATTCTCCTCAACATCACTTCGTCTCAAGACATTTTGATTCTTCAAGAGAGTACTAAAGGCGAGCCGACCACATTGCCGCAAAAAAATGAGTTTAGCACCATTTGAGAAAAAAACAAAAGAGGAAAAAGGATCACCACATCCCGTCCAAAGAAGGGAATCTAGACTTAGAAAGATTACTTTATTAAACGAGTTCACCCTAATAAGTTCGTATGAATGTAACACTAGCTATGAGGTAGACTTTGTTTGGAGGATGAAAATGACTTACTAAAGTGATCTTTTAGTGGATGTCTACAATCTTTTGATTCATTGCACATTGTTACCATGAGCAAATTTAACATACCAAGTTGACTTTTTCACAAAGCTAGATGACACACATGAAAATGACGCCATTGACTTCGAACACAACTGCAACATGTAGTGGCTCGACACAGGCCACTTTCACATGCACGTCCCATATAAATAAGCCAAGCTCATAAGGGCTAGCCAAAACACGAAGATAAGTTGGACACTGCAACACTTAGTCCCTTTTTGTTGATTCCGTACTACTTGGCATTGGAATTCGTGCTAATTTCGTATCAGGTACAGTTAAACGTTTTCTTTGTCCTGTGTTTGAGTGAACGTACCATGTGGGCAGCTCATTGATTGTAGTGGTTTCTTCATACGTGTGTGGTGAAATGCTGTTTTCACGGACGGATGTTGATTCTTGCTATTGATGGTTGGTTTCTACATTTTGTTATTGCTGATATCTGCTGTGCATAATGGTAGTAGAATTTAATTAATTACTATCGGTCTAGGACCATCTAAGCTGCTCTGGTGTCAGCTCATGCTCAGGCTTAAAGTTTCAATTCCGTGGACCTCCAGAAATTGAGTAATCATGCGGCACCATTATGCTTCAGAATTGATATGATGCAGCTGATGATCAAGAATTTCAACTGTCCAATCCTTTACCGTTGGAGCTAAAACTTTGGCTGTTTTATAATCTAACAAGGTTGCCTCTACATATTGATTTAACTTCAGGAATAAGTTAACAAAGTTGTGCGTCATCTTCACATGATTAATGGTAATAAGTTTTTTAATTCCATTCGGCAACTCGTGCAGAATAAAGAAGCGCCAATCTCGAAGTCAAAACTTGAAAAGAGGGAGCTGCCAATGTTGGAATATTTGACTTTTGACGAGAAGATGCTCCTAGTGATGTTGAAAGCGGCATCTCAGATGACCTTGGTAATTCTTGTGCTTGTCCTCTCAGTTTAGCAAGATCACCTCATAGTTTGGCCTTGCCAGGTTGTTAAGAGAAGTGTGGCGACTTGATAGCAATTCCATTTTCGTTTGGAATTAGACTAGGATGTTTTAAAGGCTCCTGGTATGAAATTGAATGCCAGGAAACAAGTACCATCGCTACTCCCTCACTAAAAAAATTGAGAATGGTGGTGTTAGATATCTTGCTAACGTTTGGTTTAGACTTTCCAGGCCAAATTAGAATCCGCCAACCAATATTGTTATCTGATCCTAATTGTACTACCAATCAGGATGCCCCGATTGATTTGAGGGCTACTAGAGGCATTTTCTAGTACTCCAAGGCGCAAAACTATCTTGTTGCGAGAGGTTGTGACGGCATGACCTTGATAGCCAGTGTCATTACCCCTAGGAGGTCAGGGGATGCAAGTCTTCCTGCAGTAGAAATGGGACTCTCGGATTTGACCAGTGCTCTAATGGTACAGGTTACTGTATGATTTCGCTCCCCCATGACATCATTGAATATCACGTGAGCTTCCTAACTCTTGATGCCAAAGCCATGGTGCCAGGGGATGTAGAATGCAGGTTTGCCTTCATGGTTGAGAGAATATGGTGGCAGCATCAAGTTGATCTGCACAATTTACTGTGGGACATTCCAATGCTGCTCCAATGGGTGATCACAGACATTGATTCCTACATTTTACCAGAGCCGCAATCTTATCAATTTCAGATTGGCACGAGGCATAGAGTGGGATTTATTTATTGCATGAAAAGCTACAGAGGGAATCCTTTTCTTCCCCATGGATGCCAAGGTGAGATTTGAACATCCACTTTTATTTTGTATCTTAGCATTGATCTTTATCCAAAGCTAGGCAGGAAGATCTGCGATTTGAAACCTACAAAAAGCCCACGAGTATAGCTGGAATAGTCGAATTGTTCGAATCAGATTATATATTTTCACAAATTGGTAATACAGGAGAACTTAAGAAAGAATTTGACTGCTAGAGTGAATCAAAACTGTCAGACGCTACCGATTAAGGTTCCTAATCGGCTTTGTTTTTACACAGTAATGGCCATGGCTGGCACAGCATCACCTCTGCTATTGATTATGATTCTCCTGGGGGTGACACACAATTCACATTTCTTATTCTTCTTGTCTAAATTTTTCCCCAACCACCACTTTCACGTTGAAAATAGCAGGCATGAACTGCCTATGAAGTTTAGATTCCGCACTTAGCTGGGTGGATGATCGCATACATCCCCCTTGAAAAAGTCTAATTTTACTTGGCATTTACCTATTTATAACATTATACCCCCATCGCACGCATCCATCTTTCTCGTGTATAAGACACTTTTATCGAGTTCAATATACATTTATGCCTTTCGACTTCTGACAAAGCATGTCCTAAAATCAAAGTCCCAAATCATTCGAACAAGGATAGCTCCCCCCTTTCTTTCCCCTTGAAGATGCCGTATCCGCCAACCAAGAACCAAATTTTTCTTTTTTTTTTTTTGTAAAAAGAAACTTTCCATTAGTCTAAGGGCGAGCCAAATTCTACCCTCCTCTATCCGTCCCTCAGTGCATGGTACGCCAACCATGGCCATTACTGTGTAAAAACAAAGCCGATTAGGAACCTTAATCAGTAGCGTCTGACAGTTTTGATTCACTCTAGCAGTCAAATTCTTTCTTAAGTTCTCATGTATTACCAATTTGTGAAAATATATCATCGGATTCGAACAATTAGACTATTCCAGCTATACTCATGGGCTTTTTGTAGGTTTCAAGTCGCAGATTTTCCTGCCTAGTTTTGGATAAAGATCAAGGCTAAGATACAAAAAAAAAAATTGGACATTTGAATCTCACCTTGGCATCCATGGGGAAGAAAAGGATTCCCTCTGTAGCCTTTCTTGCAATAAAGAAATCCCACCCTAGGCCTCGTGCCAATCTGAAATTGATAAGATTATGGCACTGGTAAAATGTAGGAATCAATATCTATGATCACCCGTTGGAGTAGATTGGAATATCCCGCAGTAAATTGTGCAGATCAGCTTGATGCTGCCACCATATTCTCTCAACCATGAAGGCAAACCTGCATTCTGCATCCCCTGGCACCATGGCTTTGGCATCAAGTGTCAGGAAGCACACGTGATATTCAGTGATGTCATGGGGGAGCGAAATCATATAGCAACCGGTACCATTAGAGCACTGGTCAAATCTGAGAGTCCCATTTCTGCTAGAAGAAGACTTGCATCCCCTAACCTCCCAGGAGCAGTCGACGCTGGCCATCAAGGTCATGCCATCACAACCTCTCGTGACAAGATAATTTTTTGCCTTGGAGTATTGGAAAATGCCTCTAGTAGCCCTCAAATCAATCGAGGCATCCTGATTAGTAGTACAATTAGGATCAGAGAACAATATTGGTTGGCGGGCTTTGATTTGGCCTGGAAAGTCTGAACCAGACGATAGCAAGATATCTAACACCACCACTCTCAATTTTCTTAGTACGGGGGTAACGATGCCACTTGTTTCCTGGCATTCAATTTCATACCAGGAGCCTTTAAAACATCATGGTCCAATTCCAAACGAAAATGGAATTGCTATCAAGTCGCCACACTTCTCTTGATAGCCTAGCAAGGCCAAAGTCTAAGGTGATCCTATTGAAACTGTGAGGACAAGCACAAGAATCACCAAGGTCATCTGAGATGCCGCTTTCAACATCACCAGGAGCATCTTCTCGTCAGAAGCCAAATATTCCAACATTGGCGGCTCCCTCTTTTCAAGTTTTGACTTCGAGATTGGAATTTGGAATTAAAAAACTTGTTACCATTAATCATGTGAAGATGACGCACAACTTTGTTAACTTATTCCTGAAGTTAAATCAATATGTAGAGGCAACCCTGTTCAGATTATAAAATAGCCATAAGTTTTAGCTCCAATAGCAAAAGATTGGACAGTTGAAATTCTTGATCATCAGCTGCATCATATCAATTCTGAAGCACAATGGTGCTGTATGATTACTCAATTTCTGGAGGTCCACGGAATTGAAACTTTAAGCCTGAGCATGAGCTGACACCAGAGCAGCTTAGATGGTCCTAGACCGATAGCAGTTAATTAAATTCTACCATTATGCACAGTAGATATCGGCAACAACAAACTGTAGAAGCCAACCATCAATAGCAAGAATCAACATCCCTCCGTGAAAACAGCATTTCGCCACACACGTATGAAGAAACCACTGCGATCAATGAGCTGCCCACAGAGTACGTTCACTCAAACATAGGACAAAAAAAAATGTTTAACTGTACCTGATACAAAACTAGCACGAATTCCAATGCAAAGTAGTACGAAATCAGCAAAAAGGGACTAAATGTTGCAGTGTCCAACTTATCTTTCTGTTTTGGTTAGCCCTTGTGAGCCTGGCTTATTTATATGGGACGTGCATGTGAAAGTGGCCCGTGTCGAGCCACTACGTGTTGCAGTCGTGTTCGAAGTCAGTGGCGTCATTTTCATTTGTGTCATCTAGCTTTGTAAAGTAAGCAATTTGGTATATTAAATTTACTCGTGGTAGCAATGTACAATGTATCAAAAGATCGTAGACAACCACTGAAAGATCACTTTAATAAGTCATTTTCATCCTCGAAACAAAGTTTACCTCATAGCTAGTGTTATATTCATACAAACTTATTAGGGTGAACTCGTTTAATAAAGTAATCTTTCTAAATCTAGATTCCCTTCTTTGGACGGGATGTAGTGATCCTTTTTCCTCTTTTGTTCTTTTCTCAAATGGTGCTAAACTCATTTTTTTGCGGCAAATGTGGTCGGCTCGCCTTTAGTACTCTCTTGAAGAATCAAAATGTCTTGAGACGAAGTGATGCTGAGGAGAGTAGCTCATCCATTTTGTAAAACCAGTGAATATATCTTTCGATACTCCAATGTAGTTGTTTTCGATCCTATATACTAGAAGCTATTTTCACACACATTTTTCTTTAATGTCACCGAGATATTCTAGCATTTTCAGTTGGACTAAGCACATATTTAATTTAATATTTCTTCATTTATTCAATCGTTTCAAATGCTATCTCAAATTGGTTTCTGTTACGAATTCATGCATCACCGGCTTGTTGTTCGGTGATAAAGCCAAAAGCATTGAACAAGTTGCTCGCTATCGCCTACTTTGTGAAAGCACAAATGGGATGGCTGATCGTGAATTATAATCATGATAGTAGTATTTTATCATGATGTCAAATCCCAAGTTTTTATGAAGTTGATACATTGGAATTGGCTACTGGCACAACGCAGTGGTACCTTACCACACCGTAGGCAATCCTTACCGAAGGAGAAAATATACAGTGATCGCCAAACTCCACGTCAACTGCTAATTTGGCATGCAACTTCACCTCATACCCAATAATGAAGTGACAAGTGTCTCCTGCGTTGGTATTAAAAAAAATTAAAAACCGATTTCTCTTTCGTCCCCCATCCTAGCCTATTTTCTCTGCTCCTCCTCCATCATCCATAGCTGCGGTCTGCTACTTCAACTCCAACGAAGCAAAGAAGCTTTCGTTGTTAGGCTTGTTCGTCCATAGATGAGATTTGGAGCTCGCCGTCAAAACTTGCGGCCGTGGACAATCCGGGGTTGCCAGATCTATGGATAAGGCGCATCTTGAGCCATGGGCAAGGCAAGCTTGTACCCATGAATGAGAACGGAGCCGGACCCGAGTCACCCCTCTTTTTTCCCTGATTTTGTCCAACCTCCAGATTTGGCATTGACTTCATCCATGGTGGTGTGTGTGTGTTCATATCAATGTTTAAGGCATACCAGGTGGTGTGTGTTCATTAAAAATGGATGAAGATCAAATAAACTCTCTGTCGAAGAAGGTCACTGTCAAGCATGGAACAAACTAGCAATCTGTTCAAACAATCTTCACGCTAGACAAACTCATCTACATCGTGTAAGAGTAGCACCGAGTTGGAATCTCCAAAAATTATATCCAGTGAATACCGTCCAGCAACATTCAGAATTTTTACAGATTAATCAAATATCAAAGTCCAACCATTTTGTAAAGAATTGACGTGAAGCTGATATAATATCTTCACACTAATATACCGGACCTTACATCCTCAAACTAAAAACCAAGTAGAGCGAGATCCTCATTGGATTGCGAAATGCAATCATGGTCAGTATGCATTTGGTTCAATTCCAGCCTGTTTTCCACAAATTCATCAAGATTCCAGCATGTTTTGACAGGATGTGCCTCATTTCAACGGGACTCGTTCATTCTCACTTCCACGACACGTAAGTTTCCCTTTCCCCAACCCTTCTTTCACTTATTCTTTCATTCGTTCTACAGTTACTTATACAAAATCACGAACAACTAAAAGCAAATCTACATGAGAACTAATCATCCAGAGCAAATTAATACAAGTTCATGGTATTCGTTCAATCTCTTTAATATTCATATCAAGACTTTATTTTATTTTTTTACTAGCCAACAAAGAGAAATAAACAATATACATTCAAACATGATTAAGAAATTACATACAGCAGCTTGAGATTTGTTCGACCATATGCTACACTCCTATGCTTCAAAGGGAACATTCACCATGCAGTCAAACGGAAATCAAACATGTCATTGAGTTAATATTTTCACCGAGCGCATGATAAATGCTAAAGTCTTCTTTAACTAGATACACTTGCAAGCATTAGTCAAACATTTACTATCTCATGATCACAACGAGCAATGTAGAAATGTATTTGCTGTTGAACTGTGACCAAACTAATGAAAGTGATTCAGAGATTTAAGGAAAGCAACATTCAGTAATGAATAGATCTGAAGTAGACAGCTATGATACACCATGAGAGACTTGTGAATCAAACAAGAGTAGTCACACAATAATCAAACACCAAACACATCGTGCTACTATGGTTCGGGAATTTAGTCGAGCCAGTGATAGGCATCTCAGTTAGCATCAAAACACAAGAACGAAGCATTGATTTAAAACTATACAAACACAACATCATGAAAGTGGGCACAATCAATAATAGATCCTCAACTGGGGACCATTTTCACATAAACCACAACTGGAGTTCTTGGCCTCATGGCCTCAGGCTCACATGCAAAGTAACAGAAACAAATCATAAGTAATACTTTGAGGAAAGTAACAACGGACCTTGAATGACAATTGACTTGGAGGGAGAGATCATCAGAGACAAAGATGCGGGACAAAAAGATCACCAGAGCTGCTGAAGAACAGAGAGAGAGAGAGAGAGAGAGAGAGAGAGAGAGAGAGAGAGAGAGAGAGAGATCAGAAATCCTGACAGTAATAAAATCAAAATTAGAGAATGGGAGAGAACTTAGCTTTTGCAGCAATCGAATAAAAAAGAACTGAGCTTCAATCATTTGAGGAGAACCGAATGAAGTTAAAGAGTTGAAGAGTGGAACAGAGTTGGTCTTGTGCTGAACTTTTTTCTGATCACGATAAATTAGACTGTTGTGACAAATCTGACCATAACCAATGATGAGGAAGATTCAGAGGTCGCTCTATGCATGATGGAGGAGGCCCATAGCTGTCGGAACTTCGGTAGAGGGGATCAACTAGAACTTCTAAGATCGAGAGCTCATTCAAGTGTTCTTTGCGGAAGGACAAAGATTCTAGATGCATGGTTCTGGAATTGAAGAGCGAACTCCCAATTGAATCGAGTATCAAAGCCAAAGAATTAAGTTTTCATTGTTTTCGTTTCATCATTGTCTCAATCCGGGAAGATACATGAGAAAAATATAGGGAACTTTCCTTGTCAAAACAGAATTCTGTACAATAAGGTTATCATAAATTCTGTCTTTCAAAATCAATGAGGGTGTACTGACCTATTTTCAAAACCGAAAAAGATTTTATCACCATCAATCAAAAGCAGGTATTTCAAAAAAGTACTAAAACAAAGAACATCTATATAATTGACTTTTTCCTTAAGCATGTAAGTGTTCCATGACCTCAAAGCATAAAATAAGAGAAATGCACTTGCAAATGCTTTTAGAAACTTTCAGCAAAGTCAGTAAATAAGTTTGAACTCAATCTGATATGATGTTGCCTATCATTTATCCAAATAGCTCTAAATCACTAAATAAGAAAATTAAAAAAAGGGGAAAAAGATAATATGATCCTCAAGTGGAGAAATTGTCAATACCCATGGAAGTATAAAGATTCAATCATTGAAATATTCTGAGTAAGCCACGGCTCATTCTAGGTCAATTCACGGATGGAGATTAGTTAGGTTACATCTAGGAATTCAGACTATGAGTAGCTAGCTTCTTTATTATGGCCACAATGTGAAGCCTGTCCGCTTTCCCCAATGCGCTAGAGATGCTCAGAGGAAAGGAGTGTTCTACCGGTATCATGGATAAGATAGCGTTGAGGGGTATGCGAATTCAGTGGGGTTGGTTTCGACCTCTATCTTGATGAAAGGCATGCAAAAAATGTTGAAATCAAAGACAGTCCTTAGCAGAGCTTGAGAGGTTTATTATTGCAAACATGGACAGCCTACAAAGCACGTGATTTTGTTAGAACGTATGACATGGAGCTTCAATCATTTGAGGTGAACCGAATGAAGTTGAAGAGTTGTAGTAGTGGAACAGAGCTAGTCTTGCGCCGAACTTTTTTCATGATCACAGTTGAAATTAATGATGCCGATGATTCCTTTCTAGCTAATTCCTACTCATTACACTTTAATCATCCAACGATCTTTTTCGCCAGAGCTAACACGATCCAAACAACTTTTTTCTCCATCTACACCTACTTTTGGACTTAACCAAATTTAGCTTGACACCACGCGGTGGCTAAAGTCTTTATCCCTAATTCAAATTCCAAGCCTAAAAGCGAGTACAAAATATTCCCGCTCGGGCCCCACCACTTTCTCCTTTTTCATGTATCCTCTGCCGACTTATACTTTTCTTCCATTCCCTTTACATCACGTGAAGTGATTGAATTACACTTTTAGGTAAACATTAAAACACCTCCATACCACTGTCTTTTGGTTCCTCACACAATTCTGCAAACCAATCAGCTTTCTCGAGAAATGAAGGTTAAGGGCAATAATTCCACACCACGTGGAGCCTGTCCGCATTCTCCAATGCGCTAGAGATGCTCTGAGGAAAGGAGTGTTGTACAGGTATCACGAATAACATAGTGTTGTGGGATATGCGAATGCAGATGGGGCTGGTTTCGACCTCTATCCTGATGCAAGGCATGCTAAAAATGTTGAAATCAAAGGCAGTCCTTAGCAGAGCATGAGAGGTTTATTATTGCAAACATGGACAGCCTAGAAAGCACGTGATTTTGTTAGAACATATGACATTGAGCTTTATCATTTGACGAGAACCGAATGAAGTTGAAGAGTTGCAGTAGTGGAATAGAGCTGGTCTTGCGCTGAACTTCTTTCATTATCACAATAGAAATTAATGGTGCCGATGATTCCTTCCAGCTAATTCCCACTCATCACACTTTAATCATCCAACTCTCTTTTTTGCAAAGCTAAACACGATCCACACAACTTTTTTCCTCCATCTACACCTACTTTTGGATTTAACCAAATTTAGCTTGGCACCACGCGGTGGCCAAAGTCTTTATCCCTAATTCAAATTCCAAGTCCAAAAGCGAGCACAAAATATTCCCGCTCGGGCCCCACCACTTTCTCCTTCTTCATGTATCCTCTACCAACTCCTACTTTTCTTCAATTCTCTTTGCAACACGTGAAGTGATTGAATAACACCTTTAGGCAAACATTAAAACACCTCCATACCACTGTCTTTTGGTTCCTCACATAATTCTGCAAACCAATCAGCTTCCTCCAGAAATAAAAGTTAAGAGCAATAATTCCACGCCACGTGTTCATCGCCAATCACCATGAGAAATCATCAGAACATAACACAGAACAAAGAAATAGAAGGATGGAGTCAAGATTTGGTTTTCACCACATTGAAATGTACCCATAATCAAATCTAAACACTAGCAGACCAAGTAATTATATGTGATCTGCATCAACACATCATCGGTTTTAATGACAATGATATTATAGGTGGTGTGTGTTCATTAAAAATGGACGAAGATCAAATAAACTTTTTGTTGGAGAAGGTCACTGTCAAGCATAAAACAAACTAGCAATCTCCTCAAACAATCGTCACGCTAGACAAACTCATTGACATCGTGCAAGAGCAGCACCGAGTTGGAATCTCCAAAAATTATATCCAGTGAATACCGTTTGGTAACATTTAGAGTTTTTACAGTTTAATAAATTATCAAAGTTCAACCATTTTATAACGAATTGACGTGAGCAAGACACCAAGAATCAATACTCCCAATTGAATCGAGTATCAAAGCCAAAGAATTAAGTTTTCATTGTTTTCGTTTCATCATTGTCTCAATCTGGGAAGATACATGAGAAAAATATGGGGAAATTTCCTTGTCAAAATAGAATTCTGAACAATAAGGTTATCACAAAGTCTTTCTTTCAAAATCAATGAGGGTGTACTGACCTATTTTCTAAATCGAAGTAGATTTTTTCACCTTCAATCAAAAGCTGGTATTTCAGAAAAGTACTACAACAAAAAACTTCTAGATAACCGTCTTTTTCCTTAAGCGTGTAAGTGTTCTATCACCTCAAAGATATAAAATGAGAGAAATGCATTTGCAAATGCTTTTAGAAACTTTCAGCAAAGACAGTAAGTAAGTTTGAACTCAATCTGATATAATGTTGCCTTTCAGTTCTCCAAATAGCTCTAAGTCACCAAATAACAAAATTAAAAAAAGGGGAAAAAGATAATATGATCCTCAAGGGAAGAAATTGTCAATACCCATGGAAATATAACGACTTAATCATTGAAGTATTCTGAGCAAGCCACAGCTCATTCTATGTCGATTCACGAATGGAGATTAGTTAGGTTGCAACTAGGAATTCAGACTATGAGTAGCCAGCTACTTTATTATGGCCACACTGTGGAGCCCGTCCACATTCCCCAATGCGCTAGAGATGCTCTGAGGAAACGAGTGTTGTACCGGTATCATGGGCAAGATAGTGTTGAGGGATATGCGACGGCAGATGGGCCTGGTTTCGACCTCTGTCCTGATGCAAGGCATGCTAAAAATGTTGAAATCAAAGATAGTCCTTACCAGAGCATGAGAGGTTTATTATTGCAAACATGGACTGCCTACAAAGCACGTGATTTTGTTAGAAGATATGACATTGAGCTTCAATCATTTGAGGAGAACCGATTGAAGTTGAAGAGTTGTAGTAGTGGAACGGAGCTAGTCTTGCGCTGAACCTTTTCATGATCACAACAGAAATTAATGATGCCGATGATTCCTTTCCAGCTAATTCCCACTTATCACACTTTAATCATCCAACTCTCTTTTTCGCCACAGCTAACGCGATCCAAACAACTTTTTTCCTCCATCTACACCTACTTTTGGATCTAACCAAATTTAGCTTGGCACCACGCGGTGGCTAAAGTCTTTATCCCTAATTCAAATTCCAAGTCCAAAAGCGAGCACAAAATATTCGCGCTCGGGCCCCACCACTTTCTCCTTTTTCATGTATCCTCTACCGACTCGTACTTTTCTTCCATTCCCTTTGCATCACGTGAAGTGATTGAATTACACTTTTGGGCAAACATTAAAACCCCTCCATACCATTGTCTTTTGGTTCCTCACACAATTCTATAAACCAATCAGCTTCCTCCAGAAATAAATGTTAAGAGCAATAATTCCACACCACGTGTTCATCGCCAACCACCATGAGAAATCATCAGAACATAACACAGAACAAAAAAATAGAAGGATGGAGTCAAAATTTGCTTTTCACCGCATTGAAATGTAACCATAATCAAATCTAAATAATAGCAGACTAATTAATTATATGTGATCCGCATCAACACATCATCGGTTTTAATGACAATGGTGGTGTATTTCATATTAATGTTTAAGGCATACCAGGTGGTGAGTGTTCATTAAAAATGGACGAAGATGAAATAAACTCTTTGTCAGAGAAGGTCACTGTCAAGCATGGAATGAACTAGCAATCTACTCAAACAATCATCACGCTAGACAAACTCATCTACATCATGCAAGAGCGGCACCGAGTTGGAATCTCCCAAAATTATATCCCTTGAATACTATCCAGCAACTTTCCAAATTTTTACAGATTAATCAAATATCGAAGTTCAACCATTTCGTAAAGAATTGACGCGAGCAAGACACCGAGAAGCAGTACTCCCAATTGAATCGACTATCAAAGCCAAAGACTTAAGTTTTCATTGTTTTCGTTTCATCGTTGTCTCAATCTAGGAAGGTACATGAGAAAAATATGGGGAAATTTCCTTGTCAAAATAGAATTCTGAACAATAAGGTTATCAGAAAGTCTGTATTTCAAAATCAATGAGGGTGTACTGACCTCTTTTCTAAATCGAAGAAGATTTTATCACCGTCAATCAAAAGCAGGTATTTCAGAAAAGTACTACAACAAAAAACATCTAAATAACTGTCTTTCTCCTTAAGCATGTAAGTGTTCTATCACCTCAAAGGTATAAAATGAGAGAAATGCATTTGTAAATGCTTTTAGAACTTTCAGCAAAGTCAGTAAGTAAGTTTGAACTCAATCTGATATGATGTTGCCTTTCAGTTCTCCAAATAGCTCTAAATCACCAAATAACAAAATTAAAAAAAGGGGAAAAAATAATATGATCCTGAAGTGAAGAAATTGTCAATACCCATGGAAATATAAAGACTCAATCATTAAAGTTTTCGAGTATGCCACGGCTCATTCTAGGTCAATTCACGGATGGAGATTAGTTAGGTTACATCTAGGAGTTTAGACTATGAGTAGCTAGCTACTTTATTATGGCCACAACGTGGAGCCTGTCCACACTCCCCAATGCGCTAGAGATGCTCTGAGGAAAGGAGTGTTGTACAGATATCACGGATAAGATAGTGTTATGGGATATGCGAAGGCAGATGGGGCTGGTTTCGATCTCTATCATGATGCAAGGCATGCTAAAAATGTTGGAATCAAAGACAGTCCTTAGCAGAGCATGAGAGGTTTATTATTGCAAACATGGACACCCTACAAAGCGCGTGATTTTGTTAGAACATATGACATTGAGCTTCAATCATTTGAGGAGAACCGCTTGAAGTTGTAGAGTTGTTGTAGTGGAACAGAGTTGGTCTTGCGCTGAACTTTTTTCATGATCACAACAGAAATTAATGATGCCGATGATTCCTTTCCAGCTAATTCCCACTCATCACACTTTAATCATCCAATTGTCTTTTTTGCTAGTGCTAACACGATCCAAACAACTTTTTTCCTCCATCTACTCTTACTATTAGATTTAACCAAATTCAGCTTGGCACCACGCGGTGGATAAAGTCTTTCTCACTAATTCAAATTTCAAGTCCAAAAGCGAGCACAAAATGTCTCCTTTCGGGCCCCACCACTTTCTCCTTTTTTATATATCTTCTACCGACTCATACTTTTCTTCCATTCCCCTTGCATCACGTGAAGTGATTGAATTACACTTCTAGGCAAACATTAAAACACCTCCATACCACTGCCTTTTGATTCCTCACACAATTCTGCAAACCAATCAGCTTCCTCCACAAATAAAGGTTAAGCGCAATAATTCCACACCACGTGCTCATCGCCAACCACCATGAGAAATCATCAGAACATAACACAGAACAAAGATATAGAAGGATGAAGTCAAGATTTGGTTTTCACCACATTGAAATGTAACCATAATCAAATCTAAATACTAGCAGACCAATTAATTATATGTGATCTACATCAACACATCATCGGTTTGAGTGACAATGATTATGTATTTCATATCAATGTTTAAGGCATACCAGGTGGTGTGTGTTCATTAAAAATGGACGAAGATCAAATAAACTTTTTGTCGGAGAAGGTCACTGTCAAGCATGGAACAAACTAGCAATCTGCTCAAACAATCGTCACGCTAGATAAACTCATCTACATCGTGCAATAGCAGCACCGAGTTGGAATCTCCTAAAATTATATCCAGTGAATACCACCCAACAACATTCAGAATTTTTCAGATTAATCAAATATCAAAGTTTAACCATGTTGTAAAGAATTGACTTGAGCAAGACACCGAGAATCAGTACTCCCAATTGAATCGAGTATCAAAGCCAAAGAATTAAGTTTTCATTGTTCTCGTTTCATCATTGTCTCAATCTGGGAAGATACACGAGAAAAATATAGGGAACTTTCCTTGTCAAAACAGAATTCTGAACAATAAGGATATCACAAAGTCTGTCTTGCAAAATCAATGAGCGTGTACTGACCTATTTTCTCAATCGAAAAAGATTTTATCACCATCAATCAAAAGCTGGTATTTCAGAAAAGTACTAAAACAAAAAACATCTAGATAACTGACTTTTTCCTTAAGCATATAGGTGTTCTATCACCTCAAAGGCATAAGATAAGAGAAATGCCTTTAGAAACTTTCAACAAAGTCAGGAAATAAGTTTGAACTCAATCTGATATGATGTTGCCTTTTAGTTCTCCAAATAGCACTAAGTCACCAAATAACAAAATTAAAAAAAGGGGAAAAAGATAATATGATCCTCAAGTGAAGAAATTGTCAATACCCATGAAAATATAAAGACTTAATCATTGAAGTATTCTGAGTAAGCCACGGCTCATTCTAGGTCAATTCACGGATGGAGATTAGTTAGCTTGCACTAAGAATTCAGACTATGAGTAGCAAGCTACTTTATTATGGCCACACTGTGGAGCCCGTCCGCATTCCCCAATGTGCTAGAGATGCTCTGAGAAAACGAGTGTTGTACCGGTATCATGGAAAAGATAGTGTTGAGGGATATGCGAAGGCAGATGGGGCTGGTTTCGACCTCTGTCCTGATGCAAGGCATGCTAAAAATGTTGGAATCAAAGACAGTCCTTAGCAGAGCATGAGAGGTTTATTATTGCAAACATGTACAGCCTACAAAGCACGTGATTTTGTTAGAACATATAAAATTGAGCTTCAATCATTTGAGGAGAACCGAATGAAGTTGAAGAGTTGTAGTAGTGGAACAGAGCTGGTCTTGCGCTGAACCTTTTTCATGATCACATTAGAAATTAATGATGCCGATGATTCCTTTCCAGCTAATTCCCACTCATCACACTTTAATCATCCAACTCTCTTTTTTGCCACAGCTAAAGCAATCCAAATAACTTTTTTCCTCCATCTACACCGACTTTTGGATCTAACCAAATTTAGCTTAGCACCACGCGGTACCTAAAGTCTTTATCCCTAATTCAAATTCCAAGTCCAAAAGCGAGCACAAAATATTCCCGCTCGGGCCCCACCACTTTCTCCTTTTTCATGTATCCTCTACAGACTCGTACTTTTCTTCCATTCCTTTTGCATCACGTGAAGTGATTGAATTACACTTTTTGGAAAACATTAAAACACCTCCATACCACTGTCTTTTGGTGGCTCACACAATTCTACAAACCAATCAGCTTCCTCCAGAAATAAATGTTAAGAGCAATAATTCCACACCACATGTTCATCGCCAACCACCATGAGAAATCATCAGAACATAACACAGAACAAAGAAATAGAAGGATGGAGTCAAGATTTGGTTTTCACCACATTGAAATGTAACCATAATCAAATCTAAATACTAGCAGGCTAATTAATTATATGTGATCTGCATCAACACATCATCGATTTTAATGGCAATGATGATGTATTTCATATCAATGTTTAAGGCATACCAGGTGGTGTGTGTTCTTTAAAAATGGACGAAGATCAAATAAACTCTTTGTCAGAGAAGGTCACTGTCAAGCATGGAACGAACTAGCAATTTGCTCAAACAATCGTCACACTAGACAAACTCATCTACATCGTGCACGAGCGGCACCGAGTTGGAATCTCCCAAAATTATATCCCTCGAATACCGTCCGGCAACTTTCCGAATTTTTACAGATTAATCGAATATCAAAGTTCAACCATTTCGTAAAGAATTGACGTGAGTAAGACACCGAGAATCAGTACTCCCAATTGAATCGAGTATCAAAGCCAAAGAATTAAGTTTTCATTGTTTTCGTTCCATCGTTGTCTCAATTTAGGAAGATACATGAGAAAAATATGGGGAAATTTCCTTGTCAAAATAGAATTCTGAACAATAAGGTTATCAGAAAGTCTGTATTTCAAAATCAATGAGGGTGTACTGACCTCTTTTCTAAATCGAAGAAGATTTTATCACCGTCAATCAAAAGCAGGTAATTCAGAAAAGTACTACAACAAAAAACATCTAGATAACTGTCTTTCTCCTTAAGAATATAAGTGTTCTATCACCTCAAAGGTATAAAATGAGAGAAATGCATTTGCAAATGTTTTTAGAAACTTTCAGCAAAGTCAGTAAGTAAGTTTGAACTCAATCTGATATGATGTTGCCTTTCAGTTCTCCAAATAGCTCTAAATCACCAAATAACAAAATTAAAAAAAGGGGAAAAAAAATAATATGATCCTGAAGTGAAGAAATTGTCAATACCCATGAAATATAAAGACTCAATCGTTGAAGTATTCTGAGTAAGCCACGGCCCATTCTAGGTCAATTCACGGATGGAGATTAGTTAGGTTACATCTAGGAATTCAGACTATGAGTAGCTTGCTACTTTATTATGGCCACAACCTGGAGCCTGTCCGCATTCCCTAATGCGCTAGAGATGCTTTGAGGAAAGGAGTGTTGTACAAGTATAACCGATAAGATAGTGTTGTGGGATATGCGAATGCAGATGGGGTTGGTTTCGACCTCTGCCCTGATGCAAGGCATGCTAAAAATGTTGGAATCAAAGACAGTCCTTAGCAAAGCATGACAGGTTTATTATTGCAAATATGGACAGCCTACAAAGCATGTGATTTTGTTAGAACATATGACATTGAGCTTCAATCATTTGAGGAGAGCTGAATGAAGTTGAGGAGTTGTAATAGTGGAATAGAGCTGGTCTTGCGCTGAACTTTTTTCATCATCACAATAGAAATTAATGATGCCGATGATTCCTTTCTAGTTAATTACCACTCATCACACTTTAATCATCCAACTCTCTTTTTTGCCAAAGCTAACACTATCCAAACAACTTGTTTCCTCCATCTACTCTACTTTTGGATTTAACCAAATTTAGCTTGGCACCTCACGATGGCGAAAATCTTTCTCCCTAATTCAATTTCCAAGTCCAAAAGCGAGCGCAAAATGTTCCTGCTCGGGCCCCGCCACTTTCTCTTTTTTGATGTATCCTCTACCGACTCATACTTTTCTTCTATGCCCTTTGCATCACGTGAAGTGATTGAATTACACTTTTAGGCAAACATTAAAACACCTCCATACAACTGTCTTTTGGTTCCTCATACAATTCTGATAACCAATCATCTTTCTCCAGAAATAAAGGTTAAGAGCAATAATTCCACACCACATGCTCATCGCCAACCACCATGAGAAATCTTCAGTACATAACACAGAACAAAGAAATAGAAGGATGGAGTCAAGATTTGTTTTCACCACATTGAAATGTAACCATAATCAAATCTAAATATTAGCAAACCAATTAATTATATGTGATCTGCATCAACACATCATCGGTTTGAATGACAATGATGATGTATTTCATATCAATGTTTAAGGCATACCAGGTGGTGTGTGTTCATTAAAATGGACGAAGATCAAATAAACTCTTTGTCCGAGAAGGTCACTGTCAAGCATGGAACAAACTAGCAATCTGCTCAAACAATCGTCACACTAGAGAAAGTCATCTACATCGTGCAAGAGCAGCACCGAGTTGGAATCTCGCAAAATTATATCCAATGAATACTGTCCAGCAACATTCAGAATTTTTACAAATTAATCAAATAGCAATGTTCAACCATTTTGTAAAGAATTGACGTGAGCAAGACACTGAGAATCAGTACTCCCATTGAATCGAGTATCAAAACCAATGAATTAAGTTTTCATTGTTTTCGTTTCATCATTGTCTCAATCTGAGAAGATACACGAGAAAAATATAGGGAACTTTCCTTGTAAAAACAGAATTCTGAACAATAAGGTTATCACAAAGTCTGTCTTTCAAAATCAATGAGGGTGTACTGACCTATTTTTTAAGCCGAAAAAGATTTTATCACCATCAATCAAAAGCAGGTATTTCGGAAAAGTACTAAAACAAAAAACATCTAGATAACTAACTTTTTCTTAAGCATATAAGTGTTCTATCATCTCAAAAGTATAAAATAAGAGAAATGCATTTGTAAATGCTTTTAGAAACTTTCAACAAAGTCAGTAAATAAGTTTGAGCTCAATCTAATCTGATGTTGCCTTTCAATTCTCCAAATAGCTCTAAATCACCAAATAACAAAATTAAAAAAAGGGAAAAAAAATAATATGGTCCTCAAGTGTAGAAATTGTCAATACCCATGGAATCATTGAAGTATTCCGAGTAAGGTACAACTCATTCTAGGTCAATTCACGGATGGAGATTACTTAGGTTACATTTAGGTATTCAGACTATGAGTAGCTAGCTACTTTATTATGTCAACCCTTTATCAATACCCATGGAATCATTAAAGTATTCCGAGTAAGCTACGACTTACAAATGGAGATTAGTTAGGTTACATCTAGTTATTCAGACTATGAGTAGCTAGCTACTTTATTATGTCAGCTCTTGAGCTCATGGCCACAACGTGGAGCCTGTCCGCATTCCCCAATGCGCTAGAGGTGCTCTGAGGAAAGGTGTGTTGTACAATTATCACAGATAAGATAGTGTTGTGGGATATGCGAATGCAGATAGGGCTGATTTCGGCCTCTATCATGATGCAAGGCATGTTAAAAATGTTGGAATCAAAGACAGTCCTTAGCAAAGCATAACAGGTTTATTACTGCAAAATGGACAGCCTACAAAGCATGTGGATATTTAATACTGAACCGCACCTTCATCCATCAACTCAAGCTTTTGGATAAATTAGTAGGAAACATGAATGAGAATAAGAATTTCTTTCCATCAAATTCTCATAGGAAGACATATGAACAATATCGAACCAATTGCGTACTGTCTTTGAGGAGAAGCAGATAGACATAAAAGCAACTCCGCCTGAAAAAGGATCTAGAGACGATCATTATTGATGCAGGATTAGATTGCTTTATTTGGGGTACTGAACAAGCTTCTCATGTCAAATCACTAGCTCTCCATTCTCAGTGAGACATATAGCTGCTTGAGATTCCCTTTGAATTTCAATTGAAGGACCATTTTCTAGATTGAATTGAATCCAGAAAAAGGAAAATTTTCTGATATTAGCAATTTCCAATTTCATGTGCAGATACCTTATCGTGAAGCCTCAAACAGCAAAATGAAAAAGCATGACACAAAAGTTAGAAGTTTCTGCAAATTCTCTAATGACGACATAAATTAAATTTCAGTAAATACTACACCAATGGCCTCAAAGAAAGAATTTCTTTTCTGAAGCTACGTGATGTCAAGGAGGCCAAATAATGTATAATGATTGCCGAATCTTTCTCCAGATCTCAATAGCCTCGAAAGGTATTCTTTTGTTGTAAACTACAATCACACCCGTCAAATTTTCTGGATATTGCTACTGCACCCCTCATCATTTATAAAGACTGAATCTGTCGGCCTAGGAGAAGTTATTGAATCGCAATGATTATATTATGCTGAATATGACTTTTTGGGTTTAGCTAGACTACAGTGGTCAATATGAAATATAATGAGTCAATGACCAGGTAGAATGCATTGGTGAATGGATTGTGGTCAATCTAACTATAGAAGTGATTACAATCAATTTATACTAGAACAAAGTGCTTATTGCTGCTGTTCATAAAATAATAAAGAAAGTAGACAAATATGCCCCCATCGGCCAAATACTCTCAATAACTTTCAAACTAGTTTTGAGTTTATTTATCCAAATTAGTTGTTGGTACCTAGATATTTTGCAGCTTCCTGCCTCTTGCTATTGATAATCATAGCCAATGAAACCGTGCTTAATAGATTTTCATAGATAATAAGAAACAAAGAGTTATTATCAAAACGTGAAGAGTTTACTTCATCTGGTAGACTTACATTTGTATGCTTAACATTTAATGCTAATCCTTCTCCTTCAGATTTTCTGCCTGATTTTTCAAGCTCTTGCTTGGTGCTCCATGCCGGCCATGATTGGTTTCGAAAACCTGATTAGGTATGCTGTGAAGTTAAACCTTATTTCCTTCATGAAGGATTTCCACGACAGATTTTGAAGGACTATGGGACTTACGGTGTGCCGCCCATGCAGGCAACCACACCTACCTATGGATAACTGCTAAGGCGGTTACGTTTTTTGAAAAAAAAAAAAGAGATCACGTACCCATTGGTCGTATGGAGATAATCTCCTATTCTCTCTCCACGAACGAACGTCAGTTTTTTCTACGACGTTTTTCTTGACAACGCTCACAAAAAACTCTCTGAAGACTCGCTCTTGTCGACGCTCTTTCATCGAAGTTTCCCGGTGCAAAGTCGGCTCTTAACCCATGGAAATTAAGGTGCGCTCCGATTCCGTGACGTAACCTTCGATCAGTGTTTCAACTATTATGGGCTTTATCTTCCGCTGCGATTTCTTAGGAATTGGTTTCCTTCATTGGTATCAGAGCATAGAGTTGTTGATTTCTGATTGCGTGTTTTTGATTTGCATTGAATTTTTTCGTCGAAATTGAAAACAGTGTCAGGCATTTTTTTCGTGTTACTGTTCATGAGGATTTAGTGCCCTAGATGAAAATATTGTTTGATTATTTCTTAATAGAATCGAAGTGCTCATCGATACGAGAATTTTGATATATTATGCGTCATGAACGGAGGTCAGATGTGGTCGTGGTGGCCGCCGGAAGCCGCCAGTCTCCGGCGGTGATTTTCCAAAAAAAAAAAAAAGGGTTGGCCGAGGTCGCCGCGTGGGCCACGACCAGGCCGAGACTAGACCACGACTAGGACCCAGCCACGATCATGCCACGACCCGGCCGCGATCAGGCCACGACCAAGACGCGACCAGGCCGCCACCAGGCCGCGACCAAGCCGCCACCAGGCCACGGCCAGGCCGCCACCAGGCCACGACCCAGGCCTCGCGGGCCGCGACCAGGCCAAGACCAGGCCGCGACCAGGCCGCGACCCAGGCCTCGCGGGCCGCAACCAGGCCATGACCCAGGCCTCGCGGGTCACAATCTAGGCCGTGACCAGGACGTGACCCAGGCCGCGTGGGCCGCGACCCACTGGCCTAGGACCCGTTTGACCCGTTAAACCGTTGACCTGTTGACTTTGACCGTTGACCCTAAAAATAAAATAAAATAAAATAAAATAAAATAAAAAAGGTCTATCTTTAAGGACTTGCATGACATTTAATTAGCATTTTTTTAATTACGATATGTTCGTAATTATTGCTTAAATTATGGATTTTAGTAATCTACTTTGTTTCGCATTCATTGCAAGAACAATGTCATCAAGACCAGGACCTAATACAAGATGGTACAGGCATAAAATGCAAACACCTATAAGGAGAGGTACACCTCAGCTAAGGCAAGAACGTAATAGGAAGATTGAGGAGTTGCGCACTTATCCGATTCCGTGACGTAACCTTTGATCAGTGTTTCAACTATTATGGGCTTTATCTTCCGCTGCGATTTCTTAGGAATTGGTTTCCTTCACGTTTGAACTTTGCACTACTATTTACTTGCACCACTTCTTTTGAGTGTACAGTACTTGCTATTTGTTTTAGTTGCGAAGTCCTTTCTCGTGCTTAGAGCATCAAATGTCCATCCACATGGCAGTCCATACATCTCGTCCTTTAGGTGTCCGTCAATGATCTAGCTGAAATTATTAATTTCAGTAGATTTCTAGGTGACTTGTACCTTGGGACATGTAACTTGAGTTTCATAATGTGCTGCGAAAATAAAACAACACTTTCGTAATCTGTTATAGCACATTGAAGCATGCGTTTTTTGTTGTTATGTAGTTCTATATTGCATTTGTACATCAGCGAGGTTGCTATTCGGGTATGTTGGTCTGCTACTTCCTAACTCCTATTACTTTCACATTTTAAGGTTGACGCTGAAGAAGATGTGTCTTTCTCTGACAAGAAATGAAAATATGTCATCGTAAGGCACAGGGAGAGAGCTACGTATAGTTGATGCATGATCTTAGATATGACTTAAACTATACGGTTGGCGCCGAAAATGTAATTATAGGTCTTGGTTGTCTTGAGAATGATGCAATGTTAGCCAATGAAAATCTTATCGCTAGCAATGGAATTTTTTTTTTGTCATTGTGTTCTACAAGTGAAAGCCTAGTTCAGGTTATAAGGGGCATGCTTATTAGCTTTTCAGCTTAAACTAGTGGGGAAGGGACTTACTATGTACTATAAGGTTACACCTTTTTATAATTTCGGATTATGATGGAAGTATGAACTGATCATAATCATTATTTAAATTGGTCTTTGATGTTCCTAATGTTCATATATCTGAATTTCGTGTCATTAGGATGGATGGTCAATTACAATTTTCTGTATAAGTCAGTGAAACGATGGAAAGAAAATGGTCGTATAGTACCTATCTAAATCTCAAGGCGCAATAAATGTCTAATTTGGCTAATCATGCGGTATCGTTGGTCAGGTGTCGCTTTTGTTTGGGATACTGATGGTGTTTTATATGCCCTCTTTAGATCCTTATCCTGGCTACACCCCTGTGCGGACTGTATTAGTCCAAGAAACTGCATGTGAAGAACTTCCTGGGTGAGAGCAGATTTGTCTGGAGAGGCATGCCAATATTTCTTCAAGTATGTATATGTTTCTTAGCATACTATCATATCAAGCTTGCGAATGCCATGTTGCATTTGCTGCTAAAAGTAAGTTTCTTCTTAAGAGGATTGGGACTAGATCTGTAAGTTGTAAAGCGTGTACCATCTTATTTTGGAACTTCAGCCTTTACATGAAGCCCTAGTGTCTGATTTAAATGCTTTAAGACTCTTCCATGTGGTAGGTGTTGACACTTGATTTTTGGCCAATTTTATTTCAAAATTTTTTTAGAAAATTCATAAAAATTCATAAAATTGAAAAATCAAACTTGGGGACCTCAGCCTAGCCTAGAGAACCAATTTTGAGTAAAAAATAATTTTCCTTAATTTTGGCATTTTTCTGCATTTTTATTTTCAAAAATTCATAAAAAATCAATAAAAAGCGAGAAAATTGAAACATCAACTTTGGAGACCTTGGTTTGGCCTAGGGAACCAATTTTGGACAAAAAATAATTTCCCTTAATTTCGGCATTTTTAATATTTTTCAGAAATTAGAAAAATACCAAAAAATTAATAAAAAATAGTATTTGAGGCCAGAAAATTACCAAAAAATATTCAATATTTTTAATTTAATTTTCCCTTCATTTTTTATGAATAAATTTTAAAAATTAAGTTGGAATCTAGGGTTTCTTTGTTAATTTCATTTTTTAGATTATTTAAATAATTCTAGAAATTCCATTTTAGCTTTTAATTTTCCATTTTTACATTTTTTAGAGTCGTGTCATCCTCCTCTATTTTTTAAAATTAAAATCCAGTCCAAAGGCCTCAGAATTGTCCAATTTCGCTAAAAAGGACTAGAATGCAATTTCTGATTTTTCAAATTAGTCCCTAAAATCACTAAAAATGCAATTAAAAACTTTCTAGGGACTGAATCCCTGTAAATCTCCCTGTGAATCTAGACAGCCCAATTAGAAATGGTCTGGATCGTGCTTGCCGGAAATACACCTTCGGCTGGCGCTTGTCTAGGCAATTTTAGGTAGATTTCAAGCCTGAAATCGGTTATGTCAGCAATACGTTGGTTAGAATTGGTCAGGGCTCGAAATCGGGAGAAACCTCTTAGTTTTAGGACTGTTTTGGCATCACCGGCGAAATTCCGGCGAAGCCGCCGGAACACGTTGCCGCTCCGGTCGTCCCTAACTTTGGCCAAGTTGACCAGTCAACGCTGACGTGGCACTGACGTGGCTCGCCACGCAGAGCCATGTCAGCCTGAACCCCAATAATAACCTTGACGACGGTAAGATTCAGACACGTGGTGTACCACTGACCGTAGGATAGATTAGGTGAAAAAAAACAAAAATAGAATGAAAATAAGAAATAAAAAAATCAATCAAAAAAATTAATGTCTAAAACTGTGTCGTTCGAGTGGGCTTGGAATGGTGGCCTTGGGTCAGGGTTTTGGTTGGTGGATTGGGTCAAATACGGCCCAGTCCGGTATAACAAATAATATAAATAAAAAACAAATAATAAATAAAATAAAACTAAAAAATAAACAAAAATCAAGAAAATTAATAATAAAAAAAAAAAACAAAAAAAATCATACGGCGTCGTAGGACTCTAGATACACGTCATTAGTCGCTGGATGAAGTCTTTCTTAGGCCTTTTCCGTTGTGACCTCGATCACTGGCCCTCGTGCTGTAGACATTGTAAAACGACACAATTGAATTTTACCAAAAATTAAATAAATTAACAATGCATAGAAACCATCTCGCCCGAAAAATTCAATGAAAATTAGGAAAAAAATAGAAAAAAATCCAAAAAATAAAAATAAAAAAATGCGCCGTTTCGGTCTAAAAAAAATTGAACAAATATAAAACAAATTATAGGGAAAAATCATAAAAACTTTTAGAGAAATCTCAGAAAATTTTAAAAAAATTAGGAAAATAGTTGGAAAAATATAATAATAATAATAATATAAATAATAAAAAATAAAAATCAAAAATTGCCATAAAATCATAAAAATTTTCAGAAAATATAAAAAAGTGTAAAAATAACATGGAAATTTTGAATAAATGAATAGGTAAATAGGAAATAAAAAATAAAATTTCAAAAAAAAATCAGAAAATTTCATGAAATACAAAAAATTCCAGAAAATTTAGAAAA
The DNA here is from genome assembly GCA_019149425.1 of Psidium friedrichsthalianum. NCBI lineage: Eukaryota > Viridiplantae > Streptophyta > Magnoliopsida > Myrtales > Myrtaceae > Psidium > Psidium friedrichsthalianum. The sequence continues at coordinate 3,367 of JAGVVM010004713.1, read as the reverse complement.
ATTCTAGAAAATAAAAATGTCCAAAAAATGGAAAAATTCAGAGAAAACCACAAAAAATCCAAAAAACCCCCCAAAAATGGAAAGTCATAAAAAATTCTAAAAAAATTCCAAAAAATAAAAAAAATTCAGAAATTTCAAGAAAACTTTCAAAAAAATCTAAAAATCAAGGAAAAATCCATGCCCAACTAGTTTGACCCCTTTTCACACTTTTGGCTTCCGGAGACTCGAAAATGACAATTTTGCTCCTTGGTCAATTGACCCAAAACTATTCCAAACATTCTTGAACCCATTGCATGTTTTCTAGGCTTTCCTAAGAACCCCTAGGCCCGCCTTGGACTTGACTTGATGCGTATTCTCTGCATATTAATTTTCTGATTGTGTATTATTCCCATGATTGTGATTGATAGGACAGATTATCCCATTTGCATGACCCCTTAGATTCTTAGATCCTACCTTACCCAATCTCGCCTGTATGAATTTCTTAGATTAGAAAATCACTCACTTAGGTACAGATGGGTTGTCGATAGCATATCGAGGTAACAAAGTCCCGAACCTAGATCTCTGGTTTTCGTAGGATTCGAACGATCTCTCCCAATCGCTCGATAGGTTGTATCCAATCTGCCCTCCAATAAATGCATGGTGGAACCCGATGACATGCACACTATCACATGTCACTCCGACCGCACTGAAGGTCGACTGGATTTAAAATTTCCTAACGCGATTTGGTATGGGCCTGGGAGGGCCCACGTTAAGCCAGATCTCCCAAATGGGCCTTAGCAACCATTAACTCTCTCGGGATCCCGGAAATCTCGGGGAGGTTCGCGACAGACTGGAGACTCCACTGGGACTTGGTTTTAACCCATTAGAGGACTTGAGGATTCGATAATAAAAGTTGTGTGCTTTCTAACACATTCTTCTGCAGGCGCTCCGAAGGCGAGGTATAGTCCACTAACCTAATGTGTTAAATGTTCTTGCAGACGGGAGTTATAAGGGGAGGAGTGTTTGCTGACAGTCTTATGCAGGGTTGGAGTTTGGGATTGTTTGTTTATTTCCTGCAAATTAGAAGCGCTGTTTGATATCAACTGCTGTGCATGTCCTGCATACTTTGAGGATCACAACATTGCACACACAAGTGCCTAACCCAAAGCTTCGAATACTCTTCTTAGGTCGCCATAGATAGGGATCGGTATGCAAAGCCCTAGCGTTTGATTGCGCCTGGTTGACCATATCGATCCGCTCGCTATCTGAATTGAGATTTCTCCCACTTGAAGTTGTGAATTGCGCCTGTGCGGGCAAAGTCGTTTTTTGGGGAAAAAAAGGGTCAGATAGTGGGAAGCCGTCTAGGTCCATATCCCACGTCCCTTTCGGTTTATTTTCTCAGAGTCAATTCCCACTTACCTCTGGGCATGTGAATTTAGTCAGTTGTTATACTAAAATCAAAAGTAAAGGTCTGGTTGGTTAAGGACTTTCTTACTTTCGGCTTATAATTCATTTCCATACACTTTAAATTCTGTATACCATGCATCCTCATACATCATCTCATGAGTGAGTCCGTCATCTCGATGAGGTTGAAAGCAATTTTAGGATAGGAAAAAATTTTCATACACTTTAAACTTGCGGATGTTGTTATTCCGCATTCTCTTCCGTTTCCTTTAGACCTGATGTATTAGGGATCTTTTGGGATGTATTCGCACATTTTCCAACTCTTTTTTGAGATTTTTATAGATAGGTCGGCAATAGATTTCATCCATTATCATTGAGAGATCCTAGCCAATTGCATAATTTCTTTGGGATAAATCTAGATTTAAAACCCTCGGACTTGATAACGTCTTTTGGTAAATGAGGGACACTTTAACCCTTATTTCACAAAAGAAATTGGAATTGGGCTAGCGGCATTCACATTGCATCCCACATTCATTCTGCATTATAACCGTGGTAATTAATTTTAGCATAGTCCCTGCATATTAGAAATAGATGGGGAATCGGATATTAAAGTCATCCTAGTCCCACGCAAGGAGCTCACTAGCATGGTGGAGCCATATCAACCCGGTGGATTAACTAGGCCTAGTTTGAAGAACGCTGGAGCGCTTAGTGGACTCATTAAGGTCAAATAGATTACCAGCCGCCCTCATGTAGGCCTAGTGAGATTTTGGATCAGAAGATCCGTGATTCAACTTCCAAGGGACTAGAGATCACACCTACCTGGAGGAGTATATCAGCGATCTATCGGACTAGAGTGCGATGACCACATTGTAAGCCATAGTAGTATTAGGAAAGACTCCACCCTAGCCTGTCCAAAATCCTTGAGTCTTAAGACCACAGAGATCGAGACAAGTCGTAATCTACTCTGGTAAGGTTACCCGTCTCAGTCCTTTACAACAATTACTCGTTCTCATCCCGGTCAAAGGTGGGTCTCAAATATCAGCTAGAGTATTCGCATCCTGGCCTCTGTCGCTTTCGCCCTCTTCCCTATATTCCCAGACCACCATTCGATCCTTCTATGGTCCACATTGTCAAACAAGGCGTGTTGTTAACGCTGGAATTACTCCTACATGCTTCTGGCCGAAACTTCCTTTTAAACTCGTTCCAATCCACCCAAAGGGGTACATTCAAGCCTCCAATGGTCTGCTTTTACATGTGGATCACCTCACACATTAAAAATCATTTTACCTTCGTGTGCGGATGTATGAGATCAGCCGACATATCCACCCGCTTGGTCAGTCCTGAAGTTGTTAGTCGTTGTCAAGAACACTATCCTTCAAAGACTGGTTGAAAAAACTAGAAGAATTAGAGCCAAAACAGCTGCGCTGGCGCTGATGGCTAGGATCTTGAAAGAACGTATCACAGGAATGAGATGGAAGTCCCACCAGCTAGTGCTGTCTAGGAACTTGTGCCTTTTTATTTGACTTTACCACGATGGGTGAGCTCACTAAGAGGCCAAGGCAGCGTATCAGGCCAAGATCGACATCATCATCCACAACCCTAAAGAACCTCCCCACTACAGACGTTGGAATGTGGGCAGATTACATGGATGAAGGAGATATGAACATTCACCGAGCGGTTAAGGACTACATCTAGGCTGTTTCAAGGAGTACCGGAATCCTTGGTGGAGCCATATGTACCGAACTATCATAGTCCCGCACCTACTCGGAGTGGAAGCCGTACGTGCAGAACACATGGGACCGCCGCCAGCTGAGGAAGACGAAGACCACAGAGAACGGACTGATGAATCGGTAAGGTCAGACGCGAGGATGCGTATGAATCAAAACGAGATTTCGGACAGAATAGACGATTTACCCATTTGATTTGCTTAGATTGTAATGGTTCATGACATTTTCGTATATGATCATTCATAATGGTTTTCTTA
>JAGVVM010004712.1:0-18350 GCA_019149425.1 Psidium friedrichsthalianum | reverse complement strand
AAATGTCATAATTTATGGACTTAAATTTTTTTAAAGTAATGTCACTTTAGAGTAAAAATTTAATAATAAACACCACGTATTAATTTTGATCGGAATATTTCGCTGAAGGCACTTAAGTGATTTGGCGAAAACTTGTGGCACTAAATTGAGTTTTGTATGTAACTTTAGATACTTACGGTGTCCTTCTCCCTCTTGATATCATCTTAAACATGCTTATCGAGTCGGTTAACGAAAGAAGTTAACCGGAATGAGCTTGTGCAAAGCTCAATTAAGTGGCAAAAATCCCACCCAAGCAGTGGGATCAACTCCCATCATTACCAGCCAGTAATAGTGCACTGCGAAGGAGACGGGACACCCACCTTTCTGCCAAGCCTACAGAATTTTTTTTTCCCCCATGAAAAGCCTAACCAGAGGAAAACGAAAGGGCATAAAACGAAGCCCTAATCATCCTTGGTTAGTGCGGTTGCTTACTTCATGGAGCATTACGTAAAAGATATCAAATGATTATGGGTTGTCCCCGTCGAATGGTACGCTCACTTCATAAGATATCCAATGATTGACGCCCTGCAAATAATTTCCTTGTGAGCCACCAGTGACATCGAGGAATAGTGCTGCTTTAGGATCTAACACTACGTGGATAACTACAAAAATCATAAACTTTTGAGGAACAGTAGAATTAGGCCTCGTAATATAATTATTTGTCGATCGAGTTCTGAGCATTTCGAACAATACCCACATAAAATTTTAAGTTGGAAAGTTTAATGTGGCATTTTTGACATCGGAATTCAATTGGATCTCACGGTGGATTTTTAGAAATTCTAACAAGTTGGTTGTCGAAAAAGAATGTTTTGGGATTCAATTGTGCAACGTGTAAATGTTCGTATATTCCCTCGTACTTGTCCCGACAGGATACTGGTACTTATAGTGGGACGATATTAAAAAAACACACATACCTTGATTCAGTAAATCATCTATATAATGGATAAGACAAAACTTGAGTTCATAAAGGTAAGACTAAATATAAGTACCAAATTAGAGATCAACTTTCCAATTATCATTTCCATATTGCTTTAACGAGGAACCCGCTTGAGCAAGAACAATCAGTTCGAAGCTACTTTGGACTTTGGAATTTTTTGATTTGCACAATTTGACTTTTACTTTATGCAAAACACGTGAAATTTTGTCTTGCAGATTGACCTATAACATTTATATAATTGCTCAGGATTCAAACGAAATTGTAAACTTTTCCGAAAACTTATAGGTAAAATAAGTGAAAACTTATAGATTCGGGCTTGACTTGTCCATGCTACCGTGATCAAATTTCATCAGGCTCACTCACCACGAGCATCAATTCGTTTGATAGAACAATCCAGGGAAGAAGATTTACGCAATCATCCATCCAGCGAAATCAAAATTGATCTTTCAAAAAAAGAGAGAATCATAATTAAATCCTATATATATCATATTTACATTTCCGAGTAGTTTCATTGGACCGGTAACATCACAAAAAAAAAAAAAAAGAAATTGCACCTGTCCGGTCCGCATGTTCTTGAGCAGAAAGACAAGACTGTATTGTTTTCAAGTTAACGAATGCAAACAAAGTGGTGTTTGCACACTCCATGGTCATCGCCATTAAATTCCTTTTGCTTGGCCCTCTTCAATGTGTCTGCGAGGAAGAAAATAGCAAACAAATGACACAGAAAATATGGAGAAAACCAGCGAGCGAGAGAGAGAGAGAGAGATTCACAGAGGACTAATGAAACTGAAGCATCCCATGCAAAGCAATCTTAGAAAAAGGAAGGGAAGAGTCAAGAAAAGAGAGCTACGAAGGGAGGCAAATCCTAAATAAGTAAACATTAGGATTACTTTTAAAATTTTTTTAAAAAATCAATTGGTTCGGTCCTATATCCTTAAAATTGAGAATCAGATAACCCGATCATCGATTAATTTTAGGAATCGGGAACCGGACCGAATTCTACCTAGAACCAGTACTCGGACTACCAGTCCCGGCTCGGTCCGGGCAATTTCAGTGGGATTTGCTCACCCCTGATTTCCGGGCCACAACAGGGGAACAAAAAGATGGGAAAATAGAAAAAGACAGAGACAGAGAAAAATTCTTGAAGCTAAGTCCTGCCCAAACCCACGAACTCATCACCCTTAAAGAAAACGAAACGAATTCCCAGATCAAAATCTCTGATCAGAGCCATCCTGGTTCTCCAACTCCCTGTTGTGATCCATCTGATCAGACTCGCCATGCTTGCTCGCAATCTCCGCCTCTCCGACCGCCAACTTCTCTCTCTTGTCCCCAACACTGCCGCACTCGCTCTTCTCAAAACAAGACAACCTCGTACTGCAGTTACTGCTGCTGGGGGCCAAGATGGGCGTGGCCAAGAACATGGTATTCGGTCGACCGGCCACGATCACCACTATCTTCTCCTCGAAAACCTTCTCTTTCTTCTCTCCACCGCGATCCGCTCCCTCCTCCTCCTCCGCGCTAGCCTCGAGGTCCCGCTGGTTCTGCGAGGAGTCCCCGTCGTTCCTGGCGTCGAAGTGGCCGGAGAGCTTCCAGTAAGAGCACGCGAGGATCAGGAGCGCGAAGGCGACCAGGCCGAGCATTACGGCGAGCCCGCCGAAGAGGTACGGCACCGGGGAGTGCCTCGCCGAGTGTTGGTGGGATTCGGGCAGCGTTCTTGCCGTTAAGTTGAAGTGTCCTCTCGCAGCTGCCATTTTTCTTAATTCTGTGCTGGGTTCTCTTTTAATTGTTTGTTTCTTGGCTTGAATTGTGAAGATATTGGAGCTGTCTGGGTTGGACTGAGAAGCAGGAGAGGAGGCGGAGAGGAAGAAAAAAGAAAGGAATCAGCTTCCTATGGGAATGGTGGGTGACTGGCAGAGAGCTCTTAATATAAGAGTAGATGAAGTGGGTTTTTCGGAATTTCTCAAGTGGAACTTGTGATCTGCTCTCTCTTTTTTTTTTTCCCCTTTCTCTCCTGCTGATTATTTATTTCGTCATTTAGCAACATGCAAAAGTGGGATGTATCCGAATTGTATTCCCCCAAAATTCGCCAAATTGATACCGGCTCTAGCCCATTAGGATTAGGCATATAAACACACTATTATATGTAAAAATCTATTTATGGACCAAAATTAAAACTACATATTTTCAAGCTATTCCGAGTTCACCTTGCCTTCTTATAGATGGAAAGTATAAACCACACACCAATAAAGACTCCTCAATTAAGATTAGGCAAACATGAAAAAACATATAGTTCTTGAAATCTTGAGTGGATGATTATTGCTTAGAAAGGAATATTAACTCCACTCACTCTGAGCGCAATATATTAACTATAATTAATATATCCAGTGGATTCGATTTGATTCCCTTCACTTAAAAACTTACTCAATGAGTTATGGGCCAATTATGATATATTAACTACTTAACCCCATATCAATTTTTCGATATGGGACTTTTCTAACACAACTCACACGTGCATCTCAACAATAAGAGCGAGAGTTTCGTAAAATAAAAGAAAAGCAACAAACATTTGGATGTAAACGAGTAAAATCTTGAGATTTGGTTGAGTGCACGTATCCTTCTTCATGCTTAACATGTTCTTTTTGTATCTATGAACACTTAGGATCTCAGTTTCATTTTCAAAGGTTTATGCCCCAATGTCAAATTTAAACTCCGACATTGGCAATGCTTTGTCGATCCTTCTGCCTGCCATTTTCAAGTGCCGACATGTACAAACTCGTTATACACATGTTATTGACAAAAGCTGTTGTGATATAACAAATGTATTTCACTTATGACAAAGTACATGTGAGATAGGTGAATTCCAAACTCATGAAATATCTCGACAGACTTAATATTTATGTAGGATACAAGCTCAGATCCGTTTGGATGCTCCGATTATAGATTAGTTCAATGATATAAGGGAACGAACTTGCACCGCAACCGTAAATCATATGAATGAAATACAATAAAGCCCAAACTTTATGATTGTCTAAACAAAGAAAAACACTTAAGCACTAACTTTTTAGGTAGTTCAATTTAGTCCTAAACATTTACTAGAATATGCAATGAAGCTTAAACATATGTTGAAAAGTACAATTTACGTTGACACATAGGAAATAAGTGGCAGCAAGGCAATCTTAGGTATTTTTCATTGGAACAACTTGATTGTCTTCTTAAAAAAAATGTTTAAGACTTAGCTGAACTAATTGAAAGCTTTCAGACTCGATTGCTTCCTATAAATAAAAAAGATCTAGGATTTTTAATGCACAGTTTGCGTAACTAGGGAATAAACCTACGTGATTAATAAAAAGGTTTTTATCAACGAATAAAAAAAGATTTAGGATTTTCAATGCACGGTTTGCATAACTAGTGAATAAACCTATGAGATTAATAAAAAGGTTTTTATCAATAAAAGATTTTCATGTTATAATCAGATGCACGTGAAATTCTTTTCTAGACTGAACTTTTTCAGATGGGAATCAAGTGCTGTTTTTTTTTTCTTTTTAAATAAATTGTATTCCTTGTTACGTGTAACCTAGCTTGCTGTGACATCTGAGTCACAAGACGATCTTGCTTGGGAATAAAGTTTAGACATCAGAACTAGTTTGGTACAAAAGCTAGAACAGATGCTCCAGTTTAACAACAAGTAAAATGAGCATAAAGGGCAAAAAAAAATTCCTACAGGTGGGTCCTGATGGGTCCCCAGAACTATAGAGAGCACTAAGTGATGCGATTATCCTAATCTTTAGCAATCGCTTTGTTGGGATATGGATGACGTATTGGGATACCAAGGAATGGATTCCTGGGATAGATCAAGGAAAGAATATGTACGAAGCGATGTCACCAGAATATACGGTTGACATTTGATGGGAGACGGATGACGCATCATCAAATTCCCACCATCTCAACTAAACGTTAATTAAGAGAGGTTCTCGAAAAGATAGATTGGCAAAGTAGGTTGGTTATTAAAGGGCTTAAGTGTTGGGGCGTGATACATGCTCACCACGACGGGACGATAGAGGGCTTTTATTGTTTAAACTTATATTTTATTAGTAGTTTGAGTTTTGATCGGTGAATAACTGTTGTTAAATGTAACTTCTTTCTCTTATAATTGAGAGTTGTAATAAAAAGGTGAGAGACGCTAATTATAGATAAATTTTTACAGGATGTAACCCTAATTTAAGGCGAATCGGGATAAACTTATCTTTCGATTTCTCTTTATCGACTTCACTTGTGCACCTAATCGTAACACTAAGATGGTATTCCTTTTTTTTTTTTTTTTGGTACCCTACGTCAATGTACGATATTTCTCGCACAGTTTGCCCTTCTCCCGGTAAGGTCATGGAGAACGGGAAGCATGTAGCAAGGATAGATGTTAAATCGTAGAAAGGGAAAGAAAATCGGATGGTAAGAAAGGGCGAAGAAAGCGTAGAACGTTTGAGGAAAAAAAAAATGAGAAATGCCAATTTAGACGGGAGAGAAGAAACGCCGAATGGGGAATTTTGAATAATCAAATTATCAAACTTATGAGACACCCAAGGCTGAACCAGTTTCTCTTACGACTTTGGAAAGGGAATCATTAACTACAAAGGCTTGATACGAAAAAATTACCAAAAAAGTCATAAATTCAGTCATCAATTTTTTTTGTATTTGTAGCAATTCAGTCCATCTGGTCAACTTTAGTCGAAAATTACTGATATGGTGCCGACAGTCCTGAGTAGCGGCCAATGCTGATGTGGACATTTTAATAATTTTTTTGATTTTTTTTCTTTTCCTTCTATTTACTTATTTTTGCACGACAAAGGACAAGCCAAGGTCAGTGACCAACCCTCGTTTACCCCTAGCGAGGGCTATGGTGCCCTTGCTTGACCCCCGTGTCAAGGCACTGCCGTCCTTGCCTAGTTTGGGAGAGCGGCCAAGTGCCCTTGCTTGACCCCTGTGTCAAGGGTGCTACCCTCGCTTTTGGCCGACGAGGGCGTCGCGGCCTGCGCAAGGCCCATGATGATGTCCTTGCTAATGCCAGTGAGGATCGGTTGGCCTTTAAGAAACAAAAAAAAGTAAAGAGAAGGAAAAGAAAATAAAAACTAAAAAACTAAAAAATTACAAAGTTTATAAAATATTATTGAAAAGTCCATGTTAGCGCTAGTTGCATCAAATAAAATAGTTGATGTCTATGTTAGTGATTTTTGGTTAATATTGATCGAATAGACTAAATTGACATAAATGTAAAAATTTTAGGACTAAATTAGTAAAAAAAAAAAGAGTTTAGAATTGACACAATTATAATAATTATAATATTTTTGATAATTTTTCTGGCCTTATGCCATAATTCTAGAGGATTTGAACGGCGGACCTGCAGATGATGTCGAGACTTTTGGTGGGTACTGTTGGAAAGGAAAGTTCCGTCAATTAGTTGTTATTTTCTGTACTATATTAACCATACTTCAGAGAAGGAAAAATAACTTATTGGCCGGTTTAGTAGATTAGGTAATATGTAAGTCACATGCCAGTTTAGTAGATTAGGTAAAGTCCAATCCAACTCATTTTAATTAGGAGAAATGAGAAGATGATTTGTCAGTCTCACGAGAGTGACAGAGCTAGATCTTCCTCTCATTTTATTCATAAATAGGGTAATTTAGAGCCTGTTTGATAACTTTTCTGACTTTTTATTTTTGTATTATTTTGTTTCCCATAACAGAAAAAGAACATTATTTATCTGGTTTTTGAAACATCAAATTCCCGCTTGGCTAGGATTTGAGCAATCCAACTCAAGTATTGATTTTTTTAATTAAAAAAAGGGAAATATAAAATTGAAAAATAAAACAATAAAATCACGACTATGAAAGTGTCACGAACAGAGGGCCGGTCTATCGATACCACGATTCGCGCGACCTTAGATACGAACCCAAGTCAGCCTTCACGATCACTCACACTCGCTCGAGGGTTAGGTAAGTCGAACCGAACCAAAACACACTAAAAAACACACGAGAGAGTGGAGAGAATTTATTTGTATTGAGTTTTGGACGATGTACAAGTGTGGGGGTCATCTCTATTTATACACGCAATGGATAGTTTTAGCCCAAGTTAAATATTAGGCGGGTGTTGGGAGTTTACATTTAGTACCCAAACACCCAACCACAGAATACTCTGGATACTCGGCCATGGAAGGCTTCAGACACAAGGCTTTCCAAGGAATCTCACCCATTCGGTTACCTGATTGTCTTGGAGAATGCATGACCGGGTCAGGTCGTCTTGGGCTTTCCTTCATCAGCCCATTCGATCTATGGATTGATCCGTGTATCATCTCAAGGTCTAAGGGACTAATCAAATTCATTGAGCCGTGATAAAAAGCATATCCCTAGTCGAGTACGTAGGATATGGGTGGATGAAGTTTGCTAAAAATTGAGCTGGACAGAAAGTCGGGCTTAATTTATATTATGTCAGTTGTTTGATAACTGGATTTTCAAATGGAAGTACAACAATTAGTATGTCATTTTGTGTTTTTGAGAGAAACATTCAGGCTTAAGCTCGGACCGGCCTACAGTCTACACCAGACCTATTTAATTCCGTCTAGACCGATTCCTAGCCTCACCGACAATGCCTCTAGGCCCCATCTGCATGCTCATATCTATCCCAAAGAGTTTCACTAGGATATCTACTGTACATTCGAGTGGCCAATACGTGGTCGCCACCTTTTCGTCTAATTCTTAGTACATCATTTCTTAATTGAACTTCGTACCTCTCGAACTAATTTAATATGACGATACAAAATCATTGAAATGACACGTGCATTGAAAACAAAATAAATTTGTTTTAGCTATTTTAAATTGAAAAGGCAAAAGTTTTTCCATTGCTATTTTGACATGTCAGTACTAAAATCGCATAAGAAGTCTCTCATTTTCTTCGAATCTCAATCTATCTTTGTTATAGCTTTGATTAGATTGAGGAATGATTGTAATCACCTTTATTCATTTTTAACACTTGGAGGTTGGAAAGAAAATAGGTGCCATCTCAATACCTTTCGCACAAAAAAAAAAAAAAGGAAGCTTAACACTCATCTTAAATTTGTAATAATATCTTGATAGGAGAAAAAGAAAATAGAATTGCAATTTTTAAGATGGAGAGATGAATGTAATCACCTTTATCAATTCTTAACGTTTAAGAAATGGGTGCCATCTTAATCACCTCTTTGGAAAGAGTGGTGGGTACCCCTCTCTCCCTCTCCCCCCTCTCCCGCGAACCCTGAAGGACAACAAAATGTTCCCTTACATAAAATCCCTCAACACGTGATAGTGGAGAATAACATTAATTAATCCGTAAATCCTCCACTAAGTCTATAGATAGTCCTAGTAATATGGTAATTATTATTGTATTAGCAGAATACAAATGTGACAAATTAGCATGTCACAATATCGAAAGAAGATCTATTATAGTGTGTCTACAAGGTGTGAGAGCAACGATCCGACGTCCAGCAATTACTAGCTTATAGCGGGGTTGTTATTAAAGGAAGTTGGATTATATGTCCGTAGGCACTAGGCAATAAGTTCTATATATTTACAAAGGAGGTACTTGTGCCATTCTGGGAAATCACTTTATTTGTACTACTAGAACTAGAAAGAGGAATGTGCGCATTAAGCCGAGCCTACATATATATTGTTTATAATTTCTTTTTCCCTAAACTCGTCAATTTCAACTGTTTAAATCGTTAGTTCACTTTGCACATAGAAGCAATATTTTAGTGGGTTTTACAAAATCAATCTTTCTTTTCTTGAAAATTCAATTCACCCCCACTTAATTGCTTGTTTGGCCCAAGAAAAATACACCTACGCAGTCTCCTCCAGTGTGGAGGAGACAAGATCCCATGGCCGCCGAGTTGAGGCATGACATTGGCCAGAAAGAGAGGTGTGAGATCACATAAGGTTTTGGAGGGAACATTTTTCATATTTACAAAATAGATGAACTGCATTTATCATGAGCCGATCCACATTTTTCGTGAAGAGCTCATGTAAAGATGGGGGGAAAATTATTCAAAAAGTCATAAATCTATTATACGATGTTTTATTTCAATCATAAACTTTTAATTGTTTCAATTTAATCTTAAGTTTTTGACGATTTTTCAATTCATTTCTAAAATTTTCAATTGTGCCAATTTAATTCTAAATCTTTTGACGATTTGCCAGTGCAGCATTCCAACCAATTATCCAAATAATAGGTTTAAGGACTGAATTGACAAATTTTCAAAAGGTTTAGGACTAAATTGATATAATTGATAGATTTAAGGCTAAATTGGCACAATTAAAAGGCTTAAGACTAATTGGCTGCTGTCTAATAGGTTTAGGATATTTTGAACACTTACCCCTAAAGATGAGTATATAAAGAATACTTCAATTGTACGAGGACAACGGGGGTAGACATACTATAGAATCAAGTGAAGTATGTGGAGTAAGGCGGCAATAGTTCGTCAGATGTTCTCGTTCTCATTCTAGATAAGGGTTTATCAACGTGGATGGAAACGATTTCTTCGACTAATTAAATCATCCGCAACCGAGGATTATAATAAGAATAGAGGAATATATGGTTTTACTATTATATTCCCACTATCGATATGCATGAATCTCCCTTGAGAAAATGATACTAAATTCCCACTAATCAAAGCACTCATTGCCTAGAGGCTGCTCTCTAACTTCATTTGCAGCTTGGGCTTTTGCTCTTTTAACGAGTTTATTAACATATCATGGGCCATGATCTCATTCTAGTGACGACATCTTCTCATCAAGTGACACCAATAACTCGATCATCCACGAGCCAGCACGATTCTTGAGTTTGGTTTGAACTTTTTTTAACATGATCCTAATGTTGCCATCCATATCGGGTCACCATCGATATATGTCGAACTTTATATACGAAAGCCGCCCAACCAAGTTAATTTTAAGAGTAAGGTTCGGAAAAGCACAACAGCAAACCATATATACATATGGTGGTGGACACCTAAGTTTTATGCTCCAAGGTTTCTCCTTCTCGGTTTGTGAAAATCAGGGATAAAATCATGGCTATAGCGCCGAGATTAGACCCCTAAACAAAACGTGACTATATCGGTGTTTGTAGCCTCTGTTTTCCCGTATATCCTTCAGCATGTGTCAATTTTCTTATATAGTCTTCACTCTCCAAACTTACTGTCTGATCACCTAGACAATCAAATCTTTGACAATTATAAGGTTTCCCCAGATAGAGTTGGCTATCTCGGTAATGATCCATTCCTCTGAACTAGGTAACAATCTATTTCACTTTTCTTCAGCTTTCTTTTCATAATTTGCGCCCTGAAGATGGCTGTTAAATCCCTTTTGACTCGTAAAAGTAGTTGATGGAATATGGGATCTTCCATCCAGATTGTGCAAGCGTGTAACAAACATGTTCATATAAAGTAGTTGCTTGTATCAATGATTGGATCACCCTATCCAAGCCGTCCATTGGAAATCACCTTAGCAGCTATAAATAATAGTCTTCCTAAGTACATTCATAACCAAGACTTCATTAGCTACTCAACTTATGATTATACCTCTAGGACTTCATTAACTTCCCATTTTCCTAGACTTGTCACCTTCTATCAAGGTCTTTTCACATTTAGACATCTTTCCATTACGTACTTTGCATGTCATCGACAGTGTTAAAGCTTTCCTTATATCAACACAATCCGAAATACCTGGTTTTGTCAACTTCAAAGTATTATAGGAGATTTTCTCAACAAGTTTTAGGATCATTGACCTTACATCAAGAATGAATGTCAACGGGGTATGTTAGAGGTTACGAACCTCTCATTCATATCAATTTTTTCGCGTGGATAATTTCTAGGGCCCTAATTAAGCTAGCCGAAAGTCAACGAATCAGACTGGCCTTGCTAAGACCCATTTAAGAACCTAAAAATTTGGTGTTGGCTGCCCATTAGGAGGTTCGATCCATGGCTGAGCCAAGGAAAAGCTCACGGGGAGCCTCACACTCCCGCTCTCTACTCGAAATGGCATAGAATCATGTCAAGTATGGCATGATTCCTTGGTGACTTGAACATTCTATGCAAAGGCAAAAATCAGACATAAAAGGGTAGGAGAATGGACAATCCTGGCACCTGGGGAAAGTTCAAGTTGCCTAGATTGATCCAAGAAGAGTTTCTTCAAAATGGCCAGTCACATTTCCAGAAAACACTTATACATGTCAAAACAGTCTTCTGGGCAGCGTATAAGTATTTGATGCTTTCATGACTATTCAAGACTATTTGAAAAGTCAGTTAAATAGTTATGTTTAGTTTAAGAGATTGGAGGATGGATCTCCATATCTATTGTTTAAGTATTGATAGAGTATTGATAGTAGTTATGTATATATTTGATATTGATATGCGGAAGTGATAGTAAATGCTGATTTTGAGATGAAAGATGAAGTTGTAAGTTCTGCAAAGAGAATATCAAGTATGTGCTAGGGTCGAAATTTCACTAGCTATAAGCATCTGTCAAACATAAAGCATACTTATAAAACTCATTGGAACACTGTGAAATATATCATAGTTATTTAAAGGGGACAACAAACACGACATGATATACCGAAGGGGCAAAAAAGTCAATGTAACCACAAGATATGTGGATTCGCATCACGTAGTGACTTTGATGAGCACAGATCATTACCAGGATAGTTGCTTACGCTAGAAGGTAGTGAACTAAGTTGGAAAACATTCTTATAGGAATTATTGCCTTATCATCAACTAAGATAGAGTACGTGGCATTAACCTTTATAGGAAGGAGCCAAGGAGGGAACATGGGTAAGGGTTCACTCTCAAACTTTTGGTTCAAGCATGAAAGTGTTGCCATACACTATGATAGTGAGGTGTGATATGTGTAGCTTTAAATCTAATTTATTACTAGTGACGAAGCATACCAACATCAAGTAACATTTTCCTTCGGGATAAGACACGATGATGAAGCTGTTCCTTCGGCGAAGATCGAACTTTGTTGGAACTCAATTAACGTTTGCAGAGAATGAGCGCTTGTCGGGACATTGGAGAGTTGACATGGCCAATGAGGACTATTACTTCACTACACTTTGAGTCTATTATAAGCATGCAGCAGAAACCTAGTACCTTCACTTAGAGAAATTGCTAGGGAGCTTAAATCTAAGTTCGTCAACATAACTAATTAAACTTATATTCACTTAAAAGTTTAAGCCAATGAGTTATGGGTCAATTAAAACTAGATTAACTACTCAACACTATACGAATTCTTCGATGGGAGAGTTTCTAACAAAACTCAACAATTCCCCCCTCACATGTGAGTTTAATGTTAGCTTTGCTCTCCCTTAATTTAGGTATTCTTTTGTATCGATTTATCTTACCTTGAATCTCTAGTGCCCACCTTCATCTTTGGGCTTTTTCTCCAGACCAAACCATGAAATCTGTCATTGAGAACACATTGCTTGAATATTCACCAAATGCCAGAACAGATTGATGGCCCACCAATATTCCAGTAGCTTTGATATTATTTATTTGCAACCCAGATTCATCTGTTGAGATATTTCACCAAAAATTAGAACAAGTTGAGGGTCCACCAATCTACTAGCAACTCTTATAACATTTTTTTGGAGCCTAGATTCATTTCTTGAGATATTAGTAAAAGCTCGATACATTCACTTAGGGAGATCGTTAGGAGGAAGCTCAAGTCCATCAATATAACCTAGTGGACTCACCTTTACTCAAAAGTTTAAACTAATGAGTTTTGGATTGATCATGATATATTAATTGTTTTATGACACAGTAATTATCTAATATATCTAGTGTTCTAACACAACTCATTTGTGCAACTCAAATTTGTGTGGTCTTCAATAAAAGGAAATTCTAATCTAAATTTTCCTTTCTCTTCCAATATATTAGTCTTACAAACCAATCTACATCCTCCAAATGAATTGGGTGTCATATACAATCGTATTCTAGATGTGCAATTAACAGAGTCAGTGTAGAGAATTGTAATATGATGTCTCGGAAGGATCAGGAGACGCTGAGGATGCCTTAGCCTCTAAATGCCTCTGGGTTGCATAAACGATATTCCTATCTAGTTTTGATATGTGAACGTTATCATTTTTAAACATCTTTTAGAGACTTCAATTGTAATAAACTCATATCATTTTCATATATACTCATTCATCATCTAACAAGAAGCGATTATCATGGGTTATATCCCTTCTTAATAGCATGCTCATTCGCAGATAATGAGAAGAAAGATTGTTTGCATGAGGCTAAGGCTCATGATCGAGCATCTCTTTACATTAACTGCCTATGAACATGATATTGAGGAGGTTTTCAATTTTTGCATCCCATCTCTCTATTCTTGGTTTCTAACTTACTATTTGGAAATCAGGTGATAGTTTGCAGTCACGAGGATTCGTAGTAAGAAAAAAAGGCTAAAAATGAAATACAAAGAACTGATTCTTAGGGTAACCAACCTTGAGACGCAGATGAGCATGGTAGCTGCCATGGTTGCAGAGATAAAGGCAATGTTGATCGCCACGCAAGGAAAATATCATAATGCACCTGAATCTAATCCAACTACACATCCAGGCTCATCCATTGACTCGAAGGCTAATCAGACAGTTAGTACTGAGCCTAATAAGGAAGCACTCCCTAAATCCCACCAATTGTAATCAACTTAGAGGGGGAGAAGAAAGAGAAACCTGTGGCCAAGACCGAGGAGGGCACGAGAAGATTAACAAAGATTGAAGAATGTTTGAATAGCCAAGACTACGAATTGGCGTATTTTGACAAAATCTCACCATTTGCAAAATAGAGTCCTAGCTAGCTACGAAGACACGAATTTATTCGAAAGTACGATGGGATAGGCTGTCCTCGAGCACACCTAAAGATTATTATGCAAGATGGCACATTACTTCGATTATGTCCCGCTTTGATGAACACACTCTAGGAAAGCTTGGCTGCACCGCTTTGGCCTGGTTTATTGAGTTAGACGTGAAGGATTACGATGGTTGAAAGTATTTGGCAGAAGAATTTCTGCACCAGTATAAATTCAACACAGCTACAACACCAACCAGAGAAGACTTATTAAGGCTAAAAGGGAAAATGATTCAATACATTCCTTTGTCAAGAGGTGGCGAGTAGAAGCTACTCAGGTCAAACCGACTATCCTAGAGGAGGAGCTGGTGGGTTTATTCTTAAAAACATTACCATATGAGTACTTCGAGAAGCTGAACACCTCAAGATATTAAATCTTTGCGCACCTCATTAAGGTCGCTGAATGCCATGAATGAGAGAAGCGTGTATCATAGCCGTCGTTCAAATGACACTACCCGGCCAGAAAGAAGCGAGATGATTCAGGCGATGTTGCCTTTGTACCAAACTCGCCTAAATCAAGAAAATTTTTAGAATCCACCCCTACTCAAGGTGGCACGTCATGGTCGACCTCGAAGAAGTTCGAAGCCAAAAGAAAGGCTTCACCGGTTTTTACACTATTATTTCGACCGTTGTCGAAATTATTACCGACACTGCTAAAAGGGTGCCTGGTCCCCAAAAACCCTCCAGGACGGAATCCACCTTGATTCCCTGGGTTTGACGAGACCCAATTGTGTGCCTATCATATGGGTGAGAAAGGGCGTAACGTAGACAATTGTCTTATACTCAAGTACAAAGTACAGGCATTGATAGATGGAGGAGTGTTGGAATTCGATAAGATATAACCAAATGTGTAGCAGAACCCTCTACCGGAGCATAAAGAGGTGAACGCTTTTTAGGATGAAAGCGATATGGACAAACTGGAGTTCATGGTCGACATGATCAAGTTATGAGAAGTATTGGAACAAGCTGTTATATACTTCGCTGAGAGGGAAGCCTCAAGAAAGGAGAAGATGAGATGTCTGGCAAAATTGGTCACCTTAGGTGTTTTGGACCAAGTCAATGGCTCCATGACAAACGGTACACATTCAACGATTGATATATCTTCTGGCGAGTTTAGACTGGAAGCTGACGATGGGAACTTGTGGAGGATCCCATTTGAGTATACGTTAAGCAGCGATCACATTGTAGAAGAGTTCGATGAAGAGTTAAACGACGAGGAAGTTCGTCGTAAAAAAACATATAAGACCAATAAGAAGTTTCTACATGAAGCCCTTAAAAGAGGTGACATAGTAGATACTTTGGGTCAAGATAGTAGGCGTTACAATTACCTAGTGCTTTACTCGGTCCTGCCAAGTTTTTTTGTCAAAGATGAAGAAATCGTCCTTGACGGTTGGGTAGTATGGAAGATTTGGGTAATGATGATGAGTGGGTTTGCGCAATCGATGAAGAAATCCCAAATCATAATAATGTCATGAGGGGAGAAGATAATCCAGAAATTCGTGAGCGACTCGTCACCATTGATTGGTCTCAATGATAGTTGAATTGTCTAAGATAGCAGCCAATATCCATATGCCACCCATGGAAGGGAAGTACCAAATGTTGAAGTTGATGAGGGCTATCAAATGGCAAAATCACAAGTTAGCCGACTTGGAAGGACAGTCTAAAGACCTGGGCAACATGGTATCGGAACTGAATGAGCTTATCATCTAAGGAGGAAAACGAGTACCTTACAGGAAGATCATTGAAAACATTCTCACAAAAGTTTAGGGGTAATGGTTGCCCTTTGGATCATATTTCATACTGTCTTTATAGGATGGTTGGCCACCATGAAGATAATCAAGTTCTTATTAGTAACTTTGAATGCAGTCTGACAGGCCCGACCCTACATTGGTATCGTTCCGTTGACTTGGATTGGATTTCGAATTGGGAGGATCTCTCAGACCAATTTATAAGATGATTTGAGGCCAACTTAAAATTCAATCACTAGAGATGACTTGGCCTACATTGCCATCAAGGAGGGCGAAGGCTTTAAGGCATTTGCACACAGGTGGAAGTTACAGGCCAAACAGATTTTACAGCCATTGATTGAAAGAGAACTAGTGGAACATTTTACACGAGTTCTTCCTCGAAAGTATTGAGATCGCATTTGTGCATATGGATTTCAATCTTTTGAGCACTTGGTGAGCATTGGCGTAAGACACGAAAGTATCATCCGAAGAAATGAAATCAGAGTTGGAGAAAAATCATGACCAGCCTAGTACTTCCATAGAAGTAGTCCAAACTAGAGATTGCCGACAATGGAATGACTTTTCACCCTTAACAGAGAACTAGCAGCGATGTCACCTGAAGTATTTATATGATGAATTTGATTCTAAAGACATCGACAAAATGAGCTGATTGCAGTGATAGAGTCAATGACTCCCTTTGTGATTAGGCTAGGTGGAAAGTAGACAATTGGGAGGATGTTGAGAGTAGCTCCTGATGTGGTCATGTGGTGATTGCCCTATTCTGGTCTTGTCTTGAACTAGAGGATATAGACGCACGACATGATGGGAAGATTGAAATAGTTGTGATAAAAAGTCCCAACCACCAGAAGAGTTACGACTCCCAAGGCTATGCTTTGGATGACGGCATAGATGAAATAGAGACGCAACAGTCATGAGATTCGACGGGTGCTATGAACCAAAGAGAAGGTGGAGCTCTGAAAGAGGGGTTGCCGGTTGTCACAAGAAGATGCAGAAAAAAGTGGTATCCATTGTTGTAAGGACAAGCAAGTTCGAAGTAATAGAGTAGTATGAGTAAAAAATTGCTGGCGTAGATATCTGATACTTGATCTCTTCATCAACTCAGGAAAAAGCACAAGGATGCATTGATGAAAGTATTTAAACGAGGGTAAATGTACCCGAGACTATAACAATGGGTGCAAGTTCGAAAACTTCGTTGGATCATTATTCTAAAAGATCTAAATATCTTCTTAGATGAGGAATATTCCTGAAGTCATGGACTCCCCTCATACGGACCCATAACATAACTGGCTTCCCCTCCTATACATACCCTTTCTACGGTAAGGCTCGGACTTCACTCCGCGTAAAAGCGCACCTATCTCTTTTTTTTTTTCTCTTTTACCCCATGTTCATTACATAGACAATCGCCCTGCCGTCCATGTCTGTCCAAACATATCCGTTCCTGCCCTCTGTACAACACACCCACCTTCCAGAGAAAACTCCCTGCAACTTCTCTATAACAACCCGAATATCAACCGACCGCCTCCCCTCCCCTCCTTCGATGGACATCTCCTGAGAAACAAGCCTCCCCCCCCCCAGTCCCCCTCCGCCCCCCCCCCCTCCCTCCCCGGTAGCGCGCCGCATAGCGACCCCCAATCGACGCAGATAGGTCGCACGTCCCCTTAATTGAAACTAGTTTAGAAATTCTCCAAATAGGGTTCACAAGTTTATCCAGTACATTCCGTAACGCGCCTCCTTGAGATCTTACTTCCAACCCTTCGCGCAAGCGACTCCATGGACATTCGCAACGACTCCTCCAAACCCCTCGACCTCAACCCCGCCACCCCGGACCTACGGCCCACCCTCACCAACCCCTAGGGACAAAAAAAGACCCCTTCCATTACCCCCTCCCCTCTCCCCTGCCCAACACCCCATGGAGAAACTCGCCGCTTTCTGCCCCCGCCCCCATATATCACGTAAGAGCACCCCGATCCTTCACTCTATCTCCCTTTTCATCCATACTCCGTCCTTTTCCTCTACCGCTCCCCTCTCCCCACCCCCCCGTCTCCTGGCCTGTCGTTGCAATTCGAGGAGATCGATCCATATCTGAAGAACCCCGTGCCTCCATTCCACTAGACTATACGCGCAAAACTCCCCATCCCGCTCTCCCATGTAAACCCCGCCCCACCAGTCAATTAACTCTTATTCACTCCACCATAAATCCCGTCAAAACCATCCTATCAGTTTGTCCCTCCCGCCGTTTTCCCCGGACCGTCGTGAACTCTCCATGTCTGCCCAAGAAGACAAAACCCGGCCCCCCCCACATGGCCCCTCCCCCGTCCCCCCCTAACGGCCACTCTCAGACATATACACCCTTGGCAACCCGATTGAGAAAATTTTTCAACCATATGAGTTCCAATAAGAGACACAAGGGCCACCAATGATATCGATGCGCACCTCAACAAAAACAAAATGTCCCCCCCCGTTAGAATTAAATAGAAGAGAGGGGAAGTACGTCCAGTGTTTAGCACAAGGGAAGAGGAGAGAAGTATTTATGGAAAAAGCGAGAAAAGGGGGATAAGTAGGGGTAAAAAGGAAATAGGAGGGAAAATGGAAAAGGCACATCAATAAAATGGGGGAGATGTGCTAAATTGGGAATCCTTAAAAATAGGTATGAACATTATTATGGTAATCAATATGCGGAATTTCTAATCTAAGAAGGATATTATCT
>JAGVVM010004710.1:0-21675 GCA_019149425.1 Psidium friedrichsthalianum | reverse complement strand
GTCCCCGTATATGCTGGTTGGAATGAGAGAGTGCGAGGATATCTCTCGTGAATTCATCAGCTACTCCTGTATCGCGTCGGAATTACGGTAAAATATACGATAATTTACCGCGAAATTTGGTACGACAAGCGTTTCAAAAGCTGTCTTATCGCGCGCAAGAGGTGGCAACCACCGTTTAACAAGATTCCGTATGTTTCTTAAAAAATAAATAATTTAAAATATATATTTTTTTAAAAATCGACCGTTTGGAATAATCAACCAACAATAAATATTTCCGCAGACAATAAAAACGTTTTTCGTTCGAGCCTTTTCAGTAAGCGAGACGAATGATGATTTTAGGAAAATGTGCTTTAAATCATTAACTTGATTTT
Organism: Psidium friedrichsthalianum; assembly: GCA_019149425.1. Classification (NCBI taxonomy): domain Eukaryota; kingdom Viridiplantae; phylum Streptophyta; class Magnoliopsida; order Myrtales; family Myrtaceae; genus Psidium; species Psidium friedrichsthalianum. The sequence goes on along the minus strand of JAGVVM010004710.1, from coordinate 21,304 downwards.
TCTAACATGATGATTATGTATATTAACAACAAGTACCATGCATGGTGAAATTTAAAATACACGTAAAAAATGAATTTATTGATTAAACAGTCCTTTTTAAAATCACGTGTAAAACACTTTATGAAAACGCATGTCGTTTCTTCGAATCCACCTCCCTCGGATCATTGACTCTCTTTTCCCCGCTATCCGTTTGATTTGTGACCATCAGATTCCGTTCGGGTTTGAACGATGGCGACGAGGGCGTCGAGATCTCTAGCTCCGACGTTGCTACTCTGGGCTCTCTCCTTCTTCGCCGTCCACCGCGCCCTCATAGTAAGCGCCCAGTCCTTGCCGCCCCCGAAGTACGACGGGTTCGTGTACGCGGACATTGGGGTCGACTCGGGCACCATCGTGATCGAAGCCTTCATGGACCCGGTTTGCCCGGACAGCCGGGACTCGTGGCCGCCCCTGAAGCAAGCCGTCGATTACTACGGACCTCGGGTTTGGCTCGTCGTCCACCTCCTCCCTCTGCCGTGAGTGGCTCAAGTTCCCTCTCGCTGTAGTTGATTTTGCGTTTTGATTACCAATGAGAGGAGGGTTAGGATAAGGTTTTTGTCCGGCAATGTATGGCCGAGTCGTTTGGTGGAATCTTGTTTATTCAATCCGCGAAGCAGACAGCGCGGGAAACCATAAGTTCGGCTGATACGTATGTTTTGCTGAGGTGAAAATCAATTGGATTTTCCTCAACTGGATATGGAATTGGATAGAATAGGATGTGATTGGATCAGAAGCTCGAGATAATATCGTTATATCGTGTCTGGTTCGGAGAAATTTCAATGATGGATAGCTAGCTAGATGACGGAGGGTATTGTTTTCCTTCTGAATCGAATTAATCACTCCAAAGTGTTGATGAATCTTTGCCATCTGGGCGCTTGGGCAATCAAAAGGGCTGACCCAAATGCAGGCCAAATTGCCTCCATAATTTGGTTTACGCCTGATCAGTGCAGTGAGCAAGTCTCAGTAAATGCTTCAATTTCTATCTACAAATCTGAATGGCAGCTATTTTACAGTCAGGACTTGGTTTGCTTAGTCAAAACGTGGTCCCGACTTGGGGTAGGCTAAATCGTGGTAATGATTCTGTTTGTTGAACCAAATTGCAATTTAGTTAAATCACAATAGTTGGACCTATCTTTACTCAAAAGCTTGGGCCATTGAGTTATGGACCAACTATGCATTATCAATCACTTCTTTTTATTCCAGCTATCCAATGGATGTATAGGTTTTAGACTAGCAAAAATTATCTGGTCCTTGAGGTTGGATTTCTCATCTGGTGTTTTGTCTGTTCTGCACTACCGTATATAATTGGAAACATTTGCCAAATGCCAGATAAACTGATCTCTAATCGATATTTCACATGTCCATTGACATCCAATCTGCATTATGATGGCAATGTACGTAATTGTTTCAATAGCTTGGTCGAATTGCTGTATGCATGGGTCCGCTCTTCAGGTCCTGTATTCTTTATCCTAGCTTTTATCTTCAAAGTCATCTTGATGGATCATGTGGATCAAGACAACATGTCTGATTGCTGTGAATAGTTTTTCTTGGTATTATAGATCACAATATGGTACCACTATCTGCCAACTTTGCTCTCTAACCTTTCGAACTTGCAGTTATCATGATAATGCTTATGTTGCATCTCGTGCGCTGAACATTGTGAATATGCTAAATACATCAGCAACGTTCCCTTTGCTGGAATTGTTCTTCAAGGAGCAGGTTGGTACCTCCTGTTCCGTGTCATTGATGTTCTTCTTACAATGAAAGACGCTTGATGAATGACTTGTAGGTGATTTTGCCTGAATTGATATCGTACAGGGGATTGCTGTCAGCGATATTTGACCAATTGCGCCGTCCTTTATTTTTGGTTAATGATACACGGTGATGCTTTTGTGTTGCAGTCGAGAGTAATTCATGAGGTTTTTTTTTTTGATATCAATGACTTTGAGGGAAATCCGGAGTTTGATGAACTTTCTGAAAAACTGTATATTCTCTACATTGTCATTTGTTTATCAAAGGATGAAAGGAATGTTTTTAGCCCTCCTAGGAGAGTATGGTACATACTCTACTCTCGTTCTTCTGTCCTTTTTTGATACTCTCTTGTCTCACTCATCTTTCTTTCTTTTATTTTTCCTTATTTGTGTACTTCCTTTGTTTTAGTATATTGTTTTATTCAACTAATGATACACGCCTCATAAAAAAAATACTGTTAATTCACATCAGGTGCATTAATCAGAGACTATGACATGTTTGGTTTGGCTTTCACCTTTTATTTGCAAGTGGATTATTTTTCATTTCTATCTACCTATAAAAAAGATACTAAAGGATGGTACAGAAAACCTTCTATTTTATTCTGTTCTGTATATTAGTATGATACTAAAGGAGAGTTTTGGAAGGACACATGTTGCTTCGTGGCTCCCCTCTTCCTTTTATCGTATTAACTTTTATTTTGATTATTTTCAATCACCTTTGTTTATATTTTTAAGCTTTTCGCTTCGGGTTCATCGATGGCCGACTCCAACTAGTTTGAGATAAAGGTGATCTTGATGTTGATGTTAATTGTCAATCACCTTTGCCCATTGTTTCTTCTCCTTCTTTATTTCACTTAAAAAAAAAAAAATCAAATTTCCCATTCATTATTTGTGGAACTATATTATATTTTTCCTTTTAATTTAATTAAATTTTTCATAATCATAAGTTCACATGACTTGCAGCACAATCAGGAATTTCAATGTTCATAATTTATATCAAAATTTCTGTTTAAGCTCCTCAATGAAATAAGTTCACATTATTTATACACAACTTCATTTTTTATAACAATGACTGCATCAAGAAAATGTCATACATGGTTGTGAATTCACTATTTGCGGAGGAGACAATCTATTATCCACTACCTATTTTGGTGCTCCTGGGGTCCTCGAAATACATGGAGTGAACATATGAACTTATTTAAATAATTATCGTGTTAGTTTTGTTGTGACAAAACATGGATGGTGCCAAAACTATTCATTTTAACGACTCTGCCGACTTTAAATTTGACACGCATTTCTATGTAGGACAGTAGTTTTGGAGTTATTTTTTCATTTGGTTGGTAAAAGGGTCCCCAAATATCTTGATATACATGTATGGAGCCGTCTGAGCCTTAATACAGGAAAGTGCTTAGAGAGAGTGCTACAAATGTTAAAAGATTAAAAAATGACATGCAAGCTACAATGTCGATTTTTTAGCATGATGAGAAGATTGATGGTGTTGTGATTTTGAGAAATTTTTGCTTGGGGCAAGGCATGGTTAATCTTCTAGTTTCTTTTTAACCACAGTGACTAGCTAACCTGCAATGCTTTTGGTACAGTGTAACATCCATTGCTAAAGCATATTTAACTCAAATATCTAACTTAGAAAACTCAGCAAATATATCTAACAACCCACTTTACAGTCTCGATTCACATAATGACAACCTTTAATTATCTCCAGCTCCCTTCCAGGTTTTATTCAAAATACCAATATAGAAAGATAGTGACAACTCATGCATGAATGTTATGGCAACCATGTAGAACTTTCAGGAGTAAACTTCACTTTGTGCACATTCTGGCATTTGTCTCTTTCTTGGTTTTTTGCTTTCACTGCATAGGTAGCTCTTCTTGGTTGCTTTTCACATCCTAGTGAATTTTCGTTGGTGCTTGGCCAATTGTTTGCTCTGAGGCTTTGTTTGTGGAAGTGGGGGAGGTGAGGAAAATGGAAGGTGTTTTGGAAAAAAACGGAAGGAGTTGTAGAATTTTTTGTGAGAAAAAAATAGACAAATTTCTGTTCTTTCCCTTCCAAACTTTCCTCCCTCTAAAACATAGCCGTATTAGCACAAAATGTTTGTTGCATGCAAAAAAGAAACATTTTCTGTACTTTTTTATGTTTTTAGTCTCTTTGGTTTTGAAATACTTGAGTTTGTTGAAGGGATTAAGTGTTCTCAATATGTTTAGTACAGGTGAAGTTTTATAATGCCCAGACTCTAAACATGTCAAAGGCGTCTGTGGTGAGTTACATTGCAAACTTTGCCACACAAGTCGTTGCGGACTCCTTGAAATCTGCAGTTGTGTCAGGGTTCGAGGATACGCGAACTGATCTTAAAACAAGGGTTTCTTTCAAGGTAAGTTCGGGTTCTGGATATTGATTCAAGGATCTAGTCAGTTTAAATCTGTAGATTCAGCGAGACAGCCTCCCTCTCTGGAGTTAGAGATGCAGTATTGCTTGCTTCAAGCATGTCTCAGTACAACTAACTCATTTGGAATGTTGCTTTTGCTATTGCAGTATAGTGCATCAAGAGGAGTATTTGGCACGCCTACTTTCTTCGTCAATGGATTCTCTTTGCCTGATAGCGACTACACCACAGATTGCAGTGGATGGAGAAGCATTATAGATCCTCTGATAGCTGCACAAGGAGATCCACGTGAGGAAAATGTGTATATTTCCTAACGATTTGCTAGAAATGATATTTTTGTCATATGTCTCTCTCTTTCCGTGTGTGCTTTGTATGTATTTAGCTTCGTGATTCAAGCGTACTTTAGTAGGTAGCTTTGCCGCTCTGTATGAAATCAAAGACATTTTATATGTTGAGGTATTTGCACTCTAGTCCCTGAGATTTTAAGTATTTGTAATTCATTTCCTGAAGAAATATTTCTTTAAGTCCAAATCTCTTCACAATTTTCAACACACCTCCCTTACGCATGGTCAAGGTTTCTAAAGTTGATTTTTTCCATTTTCTCATTTTTTTTTTATTTTCTATGAATTTTCGAAAATAAAAATGCTGAAAATATGAAAATTATTTTTTTTGGTCAAAATTGGTTCCCTAAGCTTGGCCAAGGTCCCCAAAGTTGATTTTTCATTTTTCTCAATTTTTATTGATTTTTTTAATGAATTTTTAAAAATAAAATACAGAAAAATACTTAAGATATGAAAATTATTTTTTTGCTCAAATTGGTCCTCTAGGCCGAGGCGAGGTTCCCAAAGTTGATTTTTCAATTTTATGAATTTTTATGGATTTTTTAAAAAAAAATTCTAAAATAAAATTAACTAAAAATCAAGTGTCAACAGTCATATTTCAATTCATGTGGTATGATCGGTTTTACTTAATTATTTTTTAGCACCGAGTTAATCGCCTGAGAAAATCCCTTGGCCATTAGTTATTCAAATTGAAATTTTTTGAAAAATGAGTCAAAATCGTGATTTCAAGTGAGGTTTTTGTCGCGTTTTCGGTTGATTCATCGTTGGCTGTGCTTGGCCCACCCCATTGTCTTTTTTTTTTTAATTGAGAAAATCCTTAAAAAATTGAAAATTTTGAAAATTAAAAAATGATCTTTTGCTGCATGTTTAGGGTAATTACACTTTGTTTCACGAAGAAGGGTGATCGATGTCCATTCCAATCCAATTTGTTGTACACCTGATCATGTCTCAGGTTTTGATTTCGCAGGCTTGTATCTGAATACCCAAGAGTCGTGGGTTTTTTTTATCTATTGCTTTAGAGTAGATTTCTTTTGTGTTTCCTTCTTTAATGCTTTGGATGATTTTCATTTTTTTAGATAAAATCAAAAACTAGAAAATGCATGAAATGAACCCTTTACAAAACCATTTTGCATGAACGCCTAGTGGGATGGAAAGAACATCTTTAGGAATTAAAAGTAACTCAATCTTGCATGATCACGTAGGTAACAAAACAAACCGAATGGTAACCAAAAGACTCTAGTAGAAATACTAGGGTAACAAAATCCCCATACCCAAAAATATTTGATTGTGCAAAATCGAGCAGTTTCTTCCGACCACTCGATAACGTTTCCGACCTACCTTCTTTAAAAGGCTAGTGGCAACTCCTTTGCATGTACACGCACACATGCCACACGATCACGCTAAGATCGAACTCGAATTCCCGACATCATGATTTGGTAAGGGCTTGAGAGGACCTGAGCCAAGAGCTCATTCTCAACGCCTCTTGGCAATCCATTCACCCACCACCTCGACATTTATGGAAATCGAGGGCAGGTCGTGAAAACCACGTGTCGGATATCTAGTACATGTCAGTCATGTGTCAAAGAGTGTCGGACGCATGTCGAGTCTAGCACGATACGAAGGTCCCCATAGAGTGTTTGTGCTTCCTAGCCTAGAACCTTAACAAAATACGTATGAGGAATCGACATGTAGAAAGCTCTAATGGACTCGATAGGAGGGCCTTCACAACTGCCATGAAACCCAACAATCTTGCCACCGGTGCATGGAAATAAAAAAACACCTTCCAACATTCTACCATACCTCATGAAAATCAATCAATATATCTTAGGCATGTGAGAACTTATCGACGCAATTTAGATCATCATAAAATCTTAACAAACCATTATTGAGGCTTGTTTATACTTACTATCGAATTCAAAATAAATTAACAAATATCAACCAATCAAATCTAGAGGGCTTAAGTACACTATAAGTGCCAAAACTTGTGCAAGGCACTCATTTTAGTGCCAAAACTTTCAAAACGATCATTTAAGTGTCAAATTTTTTGAAAAATGATCACTCCAGTGCGAAAACTTTCAAAATGATCACTTAAGTACTAATTTTTTTGGAAAAAGATCACTTAAGTGTCATTTAAAAAAAATTAGAAAAATGACCGCATCCAGCGATCCAAAATTGACACTGAAGTAATCATTTTTCAAAAATTGACACTTAAATGATTACTTTTCAAAAAAAATTAGCACTTAAGTGATCATTTTGAAATTTTTGGCACTAAAGTCATCATTTTTCATAAAAATTGGCCCTTAAGTGATCGTTTTGAAAGTTTTGGCACTAAAATGAATGTCGTACACAAGTTTTGATACTTGTAGTGTACTTTAGCCAAATCTAGAGTATTAAGTAGATCAATCTAACATAACTCGTACAGTTTTCACTTACCTTGAACAAAGGCTTGAACAACTCAAAACTTTAACCACCTTCTAATCGAAATAAACAAGTGGAAAGATTAACAACCCTAAATTTTTTTGCACAACTAGTTTAATAAAAGAGAATAAATCTTTTTTGCACAACTAGTCTCTTGGCATAACTTTACTTTAGAGGTTTTAATTTCTCTAAGTCCCATGGTTTGTAATATAATCCACCAAAATAGTCATCAATCTTGGTTAACGAATTCAGACCTATTCGTCCTCCAGTTGCTATTTAGAGTTCTTTGGACCAATTCCAACTCCACTCCACAACTAGTCTGAACATTCAATTATTTAAGCAGATACTGTTGTGGTGGCGGTGTACATTACAGTAGATGTGATGAATAAGAAAGTGGGTGTTAGCGATATATTATGTTGACATTCTCAGTTAATCATATTTTGCTCTTCAAGCTTGCGACTCGATGTTCCTAACAAGTAATGGTAGGGATTAGGAATGATATGGCACTCTGCAGATAGTTATTTCAGTTCGTGGACACATTTATACACCGACAAAAGTCTGCCGCATCATGTTGTAAATAGATTTAGTACTTGAATCCTGGCGGCATTAATCGTTCCAAATTCAAGTTGATCTCTCAAGCGGACTTCGAAGCAGTAGGATATGCTCGTCTTTCTCCGCTTGCCGTGTTCGACCGTCAATGGGGATTGATTGTGCTGCTGCTCTAAAGTTGACTTTCTGTTCTTAGATATGTACCTTAGATAAACTTTGGAATTAGCTTGAAGACTAATAACGCATCCGTCTTGTTGAAACCACGGCCTTAAAAGAGAAGCAGGCAAAAGTGGAAAAGAAATGCATGCAATCTATGCAAGGTCAACCTCGATCGCCTCAACGTGCTCTTCTGATCTAAACCAAATCGCGTGTCTCGATCATTTGAACTGAGGGTGGTGCTGGTGCAGAAATTCCTTTGGATTAAGAAGTTGCTCATTGCTGATCAAAGTCAACCTCGGCCTTGCACGCCAAGTCGAGCGATGCTTTAATTTCACACATTGTGTCGCAAACGGCACGACACTATCACTTAATTATGCACATAACCAACATCCTTAAGGTAAAACAGCCTCAACATATAAAATGTCTTTGATTTCATACAGAGCGGCAAAGCTACCTACTAAAGTACGCTTGAATCACGAAGCTAAATACATACAAAGCACACACGGAAAGAGAGAGACATATGACAAAAATATCATTTCTAGCAAATCGTTAGGAAATATACACATTTTCCTCACGTGGATCTCCTTGTGCAGCTATCAGAGGATCTATAATGCTTCTCCATCCACTGCAATCTGTGGTGTAGTCGCTATCAGGCAAAGAGAATCCATTGACGAAGAAAGTAGGCGTGCCAAATACTCCTCTTGATGCACTATACTGCAATAGCAAAAGCAACATTCCAAATGAGTTAGTTGTACTGAGACATGCTTGAAGCAAGCAATACTGCATCTCTAACTCCAGAGAGGGAGGCTGTCTCGCTGAATCTACAGATTTAAACTGACTAGATCCTTGAATCAATATCCAGAACCCGAACTTACCTTGAAAGAAACCCTTGTTTAAGATCAGTTCGCGTATCCTCGAACCCTGACACAACTGCAGATTTCAAGGAGTCCGCAACGACTTGTGTGGCAAAGTTTGCAATGTAACTCACCACAGACGCCTTTGACATGTTTAGAGTCTGGGCATTATAAAACTTCACCTGTACTAAACATATTGAGAACACTTAATCCCTTCAACAAACTCAAGTATTTCAAAACCAAAGAGACTAAAAACATAAAAAAAGTACAGAAAATGTTTCTTTTTTGCATGCAACAAACATTTTGTGCTAATACGGCTATGTTTTAGAGGGAGGAAAGTTTGGAAGGGAAAGAACAGAAATTTGTCTATTTTTTTCTCACAAAAAATTCTACAACTCCTTCCGTTTTTTTCCAAAACACCTTCCATTTTCCTCACCTCCCCCACTTCCACAAACAAAGCCTCAGAGCAAACAATTGGCCAAGCACCAACGAAAATTCACTAGGATGTGAAAAGCAACCAAGAAGAGCTACCTATGCAGTGAAAGCAAAAAACCAAGAAAGAGACAAATGCCAGAATGTGCACAAAGTGAAGTTTACTCCTGAAAGTTCTACATGGTTGCCATAACATTCATGCATGAGTTGTCACTATCTTTCTATATTGGTATTTTGAATAAAACCTGGAAGGGAGCTGGAGATAATTAAAGGTTGTCATTATGTGAATCGAGACTGTAAAGTGGGTTGTTAGATATATTTGCTGAGTTTTCTAAGTTAGATATTTGAGTTAAATATGCTTTAGCAATGGATGTTACACTGTACCAAAAGCATTGCAGGTTAGCTAGTCACTGTGGTTAAAAAGAAACTAGAAGATTAACCATGCCTTGCCCCAAGCAAAAATTTCTCAAAATCACAACACCATCAATCTTCTCATCATGCTAAAAAATCGACATTGTAGCTTGCATGTCATTTTTTAATCTTTTAACATTTGTAGCACTCTCTCTAAGCACTTTCCTGTATTAAGGCTCAGACGGCTCCATACATGTATATCAAGATATTTGGGGACCCTTTTACCAACCAAATGAAAAAATAACTCCAAAACTACTGTCCTACATAGAAATGCGTGTCAAATTTAAAGTCGGCAGAGTCGTTAAAATGAATAGTTTTGGCACCATCCATGTTTTGTCACAACAAAACTAACACGATAATTATTTAAATAAGTTCATATGTTCACTCCATGTATTTCGAGGACCCCAGGAGCACCAAAATAGGTAGTGGATAATAGATTGTCTCCTCCGCAAATAGTGAATTCACAACCATGTATGACATTTTCTTGATGCAGTCATTGTTATAAAAAATGAAGTTGTGTATAAATAATGTGAACTTATTTCATTGAGGAGCTTAAACAGAAATTTTGATATAAATTATGAACATTGAAATTCCTGATTGTGCTGCAAGTCATGTGAACTTATGATTATGAAAAATTTAATTAAATTAAAAGGAAAAATATAATATAGTTCCACAAATAATGAATGGGAAATTTGATTTTTTTTTTTTAAGTGAAATAAAGAAGGAGAAGAAACAATGGGCAAAGGTGATTGACAATTAACATCAACATCAAGATCACCTTTATCTCAAACTAGTTGGAGTCGGCCATCGATGAACCCGAAGCGAAAAGCTTAAAAATATAAACAAAGGTGATTGAAAATAATCAAAATAAAAGTTAATACGATAAAAGGAAGAGGGGAGCCACGAAGCAACATGTGTCCTTCCAAAACTCTCCTTTAGTATCATACTAATATACAGAACAGAATAAAATAGAAGGTTTTCTGTACCATCCTTTAGTATCTTTTTATAGGTAGATAGAAATGAAAAATAATCCACTTGCAAATAAAAGGTGAAAGCCAAACCAAACATGTCATAGTCTCTGATTAATGCACCTGATGTGAATTAACAGTATTTTTTTTATGAGGCGTGTATCATTAGTTGAATAAAACAATATACTAAAACAAAGGAAGTACACAAATAAGGAAAAAAAAAGAAAGAAAGATGAGTGAGACAAGAGAGTATCAAAAAAGGACAGAAGAACGAGAGTAGAGTATGTACCATACTCTCCTAGGAGGGCTAAAAACATTCCTTTCATCCTTTGATAAACAAATGACAATGTAGAGAATATACAGTTTTTCAGAAAGTTCATCAAACTCCGGATTTCCCTCAAAGTCATTGATATCAAAAAAAAAAACCTCATGAATTACTCTCGACTGCAACACAAAAGCATCACCGTGTATCATTAACCAAAAATAAAGGACGGCGCAATTGGTCAAATATCGCTGACAGCAATCCCCTGTACGATATCAATTCAGGCAAAATCACCTACAAGTCATTCATCAAGCGTCTTTTCATTGTAAGAAGAAACATCAATGACACGGAACAGGAGGTACCAACCTGCTCCTTGAAGAACAATTCCAGCAAAGGGAACGTTGCTGATGTATTTAGCATATTCACAATGTTCAGCGCACGAGATGCAACATAAGCATTATCATGATAACTGCAAGTTCGAAAGGTTAGAGAGCAAAGTTGGCAGATAGTGGTACCATATTGTGATCTATAATACCAAGAAAAACTATTCACAGCAATCAGACATGTTGTCTTGATCCACATGATCCATCAAGATGACTTTGAAGATAAAAGCTAGGATAAAGAATACAGGACCTGAAGAGCGGACCCATGCATACAGCAATTCGACCAAGCTATTGAAACAATTACGTACATTGCCATCATAATGCAGATTGGATGTCAATGGACATGTGAAATATCGATTAGAGATCAGTTTATCTGGCATTTGGCAAATGTTTCCAATTATATACGGTAGTGCAGAACAGACAAAACACCAGATGAGAAATCCAACCTCAAGGACCAGATAATTTTTGCTAGTCTAAAACCTATACATCCATTGGATAGCTGGAATAAAAAGAAGTGATTGATAATGCATAGTTGGTCCATAACTCAATGGCCCAAGCTTTTGAGTAAAGATAGGTCCAACTATTGTGATTTAACTAAATTGCAATTTGGTTCAACAAACAGAATCATTACCACGATTTAGCCTACCCCAAGTCGGGACCTACCCCAACTCGGGACCACGTTTTGACTAAGCAAACCAAGTCCTGACTGTAAAATAGCTGCCATTCAGATTTGTAGATAGAAATTGAAGCATTTACTGAGACTTGCTCACTGCACTGATCAGGCGTAAACCAAATTATGGAGGCAATTTTGGCCTGCATTTGGGTCAGCCCTTTTGATTGCCCAAGCGCCCAGATGGCAAAGATTCATCAACACTTTGGAGTGATTAATTCGATTCAGAAGGAAAACAATACCCTCCGTCATCTAGCTAGCTATCCATCATTGAAATTTCTCCGAACCAGACACGATATAACGATATTATCTCGAGCTTCTGATCCAATCACATCCTATTCTATCCAATTCCATATCCAGTTGAGGAAAATCCAATTGATTTTCACCTCAGCAAAACATACGTATCAGCCGAACTTATGGTTTCCCGCGCTGTCTGCTTCGCGGATTGAATAAACAAGATTCCACCAAACGACTCGGCCATACATTGCCGGACAAAAACCTTATCCTAACCCTCCTCTCATTGGTAATCAAAACGCAAAATCAACTACAGCGAGAGGGAACTTGAGCCACTCACGGCAGAGGGAGGAGGTGGACGACGAGCCAAACCCGAGGTCCGTAGTAATCGACGGCTTGCTTCAGGGGCGGCCACGAGTCCCGGCTGTCCGGGCAAACCGGGTCCATGAAGGCTTCGATCACGATGGTGCCCGAGTCGACCCCAATGTCCGCGTACACGAACCCGTCGTACTTCGGGGGCGGCAAGGACTGGGCGCTTACTATGAGGGCGCGGTGGACGGCGAAGAAGGAGAGAGCCCAGAGTAGCAACGTCGGAGCTAGAGATCTCGACGCCCTCGTCGCCATCGTTCAAACCCGAACGGAATCTGATGGGTCACAAATCAAACGGATAGCGGGGAAAAGAGAGTCAATGATCCGAGGGAGGTGGATTCGAAGAAACGACATGCGTTTTCATAAAGTGTTTTACACGTGATTTTAAAAAGGACTGTTTAATCAATAAATTCATTTTTTACGTGTATTTTAAATTTCACCATGCATGGTACTTGTTGTTAATATACATAATCATCATGTTAGAAAAATCAAGTTAATGATTTAAAGCACATTTTCCTAAAATCATCATTCGTCTCGCTTACTGAAAAGGCTCGAACGAAAAACGTTTTTATTGTCTGCGGAAATATTTATTGTTGGTTGATTATTCCAAACGGTCGATTTTTAAAAAAATATATATTTTAAATTATTTATTTTTTAAGAAACATACGGAATCTTGTTAAACGGTGGTTGCCACCTCTTGCGCGCGATAAGACAGCTTTTGAAACGCTTGTCGTACCAAAATTTCGCGGTAAATTATCGTATATTTTACCGTAATTCCGACGCGATACAGGAGTAGCTGATGAATTGACGAGAGATATCCTCGCACTCTCTCATTCCAACCAGCAGATACGGGGACCAGATCCTGGCGGATCCATAGAAACAATCCACCGATTTCACAAGCTTCACGCCACTCCACCCACCTTGAAACAGCTTCTCGAGTTCACGAGAGAAAAAGCAAAAAGAAAACCCATGGGGAGAAGGAACATGCTTCGCACGGTGCTCTTGGCTCTCTCTCTTCCGTTCGCCGCATGGGGGCGGTGCTCGTGATCTACGTCTGCCTCCTCTGGTACGTCTCCGGGACGGTCACCGGCCGGAACGGACAAGCCGGCCCCGGGAGGAGGCATGTCCGCTCAGGGAGCTCGCGGAGCTGCCGAGGTCAGGGGGAAGGAGCTGGCGGCGGGGACGGAGTGCGCCGTGTGCCTCGAGGAGGTCGACGGGGAGGAGCCGGCTCGGCTGGTCCGGGTTGCCGCCACGGGTTCCACCAGGAGTGCGCCGACGCGTGGCTTGCTCGGCACTCGGTGTGCCCCGTTTGCAGGGCAAGCTGGAGCCTCGGTCGTGGCTCGAAGAAGCCAAAGATCGCCGAAGCCCGTGCTAGAATTCCGATCCTCCTGGACTTCTGTTTTTCACGGTGAAATCGGTGGGGTCGTTGCTCGTTACTTCTCTTTTCGTTTCTTTATTTTCTTTTCAATTTTCATTTTTTTCTTTTTTTCTCTTTTTTGGAAAAAGAGATGGAGCTGGCGATTTCAGTTCTTACGAAAACCTTTGTGAAACGGACGGACACCGAGTCTTTCCACTGCATTATGCAGTTTTGGTGCTCCGCCGTGCATGGCGGCAACCAGTGGTAGTGAGTGAGCGAGTGGACCAAAATTCTCGGTGATCCAGGTGTCTACTGTCCATGAATCTAATGCATCTCGGCCGTGAGAATAAGTTGGGCTAGTAAGAATCGTAGAGCATGATATCCCACCTGGGGATCGCGCTTTTTTAATGAGTTCTACCGTGCTCATCACCAATGATGATTATGTTAGTTTTAGTTATTAGCCATGTCAATTTTAGTGATCGACCGTCGATTGTACTATGAAATTATGACAATTCATTCTTGTAAAAGAAGGGGTTATTGAAGATTCTAATCAAGTTGATCTATTTTTTCAGATTTGCATTGGATTGTAACGCTTTGTGATTGGATCGTTTTGAAATTGTGTACCCATCTTTTAAGTGAAATGAAAATTTCTTACTAACCAAAAAAAAAAAAAAATTAAGAGACTTGGATAAGAGTGGTAATAGATAGTGATCATGGAACCACTTATCAAGGCCTCCAAGATGAGTTGTGGCCCATTTCAACAATTTGAGCTTAGCACACTGCTTTAAGGATACAAACTAAATTGTCGATTGAGTTGCAAAGGCCCATGGACTCAACTTTCTTTCTAGAAATTGGCTTTCAAATTCGATCCGTGTCTTATGGGACCTCATATGTTCGGATGCCCACGTTGATAAACCTACTTGGGAAAATGAAAAGAAATCTTTTTCTGACCAAAAAAAAAAAAGTAAGAAACTTATTAATCATAGTGGCTTATTCACATATGTACCGTGGATTGAGTAGCTATGGTATTGAAAATTCCATAGCGAAAGGAGGAAATTTAGGTGGGGAAGCGAAAATCACCCCGTAGGCTACAAGTGAAATGGTAGGGAGATAGCTACTGCCATGTAATGAGCGTCTCAAAAGATTGGGCTGGATCTCAATCTTGGTCTGTCCGTAGATCGGAACCGACCTGATCGTTTTCGACCAGACCAAATTCTGATTTTGAAAAAATTCGTAGGCGGCTCGAACGTGGGGATCGCTTGTGCTGTTCCTTCGACGGGGAAGGTGCCTTCTAACCTCTTCAAGAGTTTCCGAAGCAACTGAACTAGCAGAAGTCCTCAGGAACCTGCTCTAGGGGTGGCGAATGGGACCTGATGAGCCCAACGTACGTTGCACTATATATGGTCGGGCCAGCCTGGCCTCTGGCCCTTGAACTTTTCTTCTGGAGTAGCCCGCAACCAGTCAGCCCAAAAATTCACTTTAAAAAGGCCTTGCACAAACGGGCCACGAGCTTGGGCTAGCCCCACCCAGCACAAGAATGTGCGATGATGGGCCCATGTGACGTGACGGGCCTGTCCGAGCATGGCCCGTCGCGGCCTGGGCTTGCTCGTTTGCCGCCCCTAGCCTACTTAAGTCGCTCACTTCTTTTTTCCACTGAAGACATAAAAATCATATGACCCTTTTGTTTGGACATGCAGTAGAGCATGGAGAAGGAGAATAAAGACGCGAGATTTGCGATGTGAAGACATAAAGTAAAAGAATTTCAAGTGATTCTCTACATCCAATCTCCATATTTACTCAGGTGCGTTCGTTTAATTGAAAACTTAATATTCGAAAAGCTTTTTTCAAAAAAAAAATGATTGATTACGTCGCTCACAAAAATGAATGTAAAAGTTATCATGTACAAAAAAAAAGCGATATAAATTGTTGTTGATATTGAAAATATTGTCTGCTAACTAATTTTTCTAAGTTATATAATTGATCATTTTTTGAAACTTTTTGTAAATTGTAAGTTTTCCATGCAACAAACGCAACTTCAATTTTATTTCTCAATCATTAACTTAAAAAGTATAACGCAGCTCTCACTAGGGTGAGAGTTTTTAGGTTCTTTCTAAGTGAAACCTGAAACCTAACTGTCAAAATTGATTTCTCATTTTTTAGAATTTGGAGCCTACCTTGTATACCCTAAAGCCCATCATGTCTCCGTTTTAAGATCTATACGAGTTTTATCTGTATTATTAATTAAACGATTGCAATGAATAATTGCATTCATGACCATTATTTGATGTTATAATCTATTGACCATAACTCACATGTAGAAGCATGAAAAAATACGAAACATTATCAAAGCAAAAGCCTCAATGGTGGATATCGCCAAAAATGGAAGTTCGAACTAATGCCTATGGTTTCCATATCGCACACTTATCATCTGACACCATTGAATATCACATGATCGCGCAAAGATGTAAAATAGAAAAATACACATACAAAATTTGTTCTTGGTTCCACCTCTAGGAACGTGGAATTTCATGATTTTTGAAATTAAAAACCTAGGATGCATGCCTTGAAATTCAGAACTTGGAAAATTTTCTATTTTCATCAATTCGGATTTTTTCTGTTCTCATTCTATTTTGCTACATGACATTTTCCGCAATCTTATCTCAATATTCTCACGGTTCCAGAAAAATACTGCGTATCGCGGGCGTCCCGCGTTGTCGGAACCCAGATGCAAAAAGTGGCCAAAAAGCCGATTGAAATCCGATCATCCCAGCCGTCGAAGGGCGAAAGAAAGAAAGAAAAGATTATTTTCTCCCGAGAGAAGTGCCTCCAGCTTCCCCACAACACCTGTAGCCCGGCAACGCCGTTGGATCCCGACACTTGGAGCTACAGACAACGAGCTTCGTGACCCCACCACGCATCATTTTCCCGGAAAAAAAAGGAGAGAGAGAAAGCGAGGGAGGACGAGACAGGTGTCCCCTTCTGCTCGTTGGTTCGCCTTTCGCTGCCATGGAAAAGTACCAGTTTTTTTTCGCACAGCGCGTCCTTTTATGATGACGCGGACCCGCTTTCCAAAAGCTGTAAATCATCCGGTGCTCCAAGCCCCAGCGTAAGGCGGGACATTCCGAGCCACCGATCGTGGGACACGTCACGGGATGACTCGGCTCGTGTTTGACTCCATGGGTGGGGTCGGATCGGGGTTCAACGCAGTGGGTGGCGATGGAGGGAGTTTAGAGTGGGGGCGTGTCGTGTTGCGGAGGGCCTGGCTACGTGTTGCGCTGTTGTTATGTGATGTGAGGGTGATGTTTGATGTGCGGTGTGCTTTGCAACAGGGATGACATATTGAGGGTTATTTGCCAGATTGTTGGTGATGTCTTTGTCATATTTTATGAAGATGTTTGATTTCGGAGTTTATAAAATGAGTTAATATAAGTTTAAAAACTGTAATATTTTGTTAAGTAGTTACTTAACACGTGTTTTTCCCATCAACGAAATATACGCAGCATTAGTTATACCCCCATCAACCGTGACGCGTGCCCTTGCGTCCATACTTTGGAGATAGAGAGAGAGAGAAGAGAGAGAGAGAGGAGAGGTTGAGGAGATGAAGTTTCAAGGAGGAGATGAAGACGGCAAGATCATCAGCCAGGCCGAAGTTGCGTTGAACGGTGATGCCGACAAGGTCTCGAGCTCCAGATTCATGTCCCTCTTAGCCTCCAAAGATCGTGACTATCTTCTCTCTCCCGCTGGGTCTCAGGTTCGCTCGCTCTCTTCTCTCTCTCTCTCTCTCTCTACTGTGGAAGTAAGTGGAGCTTCATATCATCCCCGGCATAGACAGTATCGCACGAGCAGCTGTGTTCAGAGGCCTTATTGTGTAATATTCTTTCGATGTTTCCTATGTTTTGTTGACTAATCTTTAATTAAAAGAAAAAAGATTCTGCTGCGTAGAACCTTGCATCATTCAACTATGTACAGTGAATAAGAGAGTGGGGGTGGGGGGATCCGTTGAAGAATCCACTCGTGTAGGATCAAGCTTAGGATCATGGCTTTCTTTCTTCTGGTTTTTGGCTTCATTCTCTCCTCAAGATTGGGTGAGCGATCTCCCCATCATTCCAAGATATGATTCTGACCCTTACAGCTTACATGGGAAGTAAATCAGTCTCGCACAGCGAAGGAATCTTCCGAGGTCATCGGAGGCTTGGATTCAGTTTTGGTCTGATAACTAGAGAAGAAAAACTCGGGTTTTTAACTTGGGTTAGGGTCGAAGTCAGTCTCCAGATAGCAGTCTTGATTAGGTTTTCATCAAACCCTACCAAGCTAAGGTGCGCAGCAGAATTAGGATCGGGAAAACGACGTTCGCGGGACTGATTTTACATTGAATCGAAGGTTAGATTGGTTCGTTGAAGGAAAGACTTGCGCCGCCCTTAACCAGATCCAAGCTTAGAGAATGGAGGGACGATATGTATTTTCTCTATCAACCCAACATAGATTTTGTGTCCGGTTGGCGTTTCCCAAGGTTGATAAATCTCGACCAAGCGATCGAGCACATTTAGTTTAGATCTGATGAATCCCATGTTTTACAGCATCTCTACGCGGATTCAAGACAATCCCGTTCGCTATCTAGTCCTTATGAAATGCGCGTCAGCCTAGAGATTTTCTGTGCATCTTCGAGTAATTTCCGCTTAAGGAACCGCTTGAAAATTTCGTTGGTGAAACTTGCGACAGGCAAAACCTAGTTTATTTTACTGAAGGGAATGATTACAAAGAGACGACCTACACCATGACACAACAGATCTTGCATCAACTGTCCAAGGTGCCCATGCTGCCCTAGACATGGTTCATTTGTCGCAAGTAATGGGTTAGTGTTAAAGTAACGATAATCGTCTTCGTCTTGGGAACTGGAGCTTCTTGTTGTGTTGTGTCTTGTGGTGGAGGGCCGTGTCAGGAGCTTCTAGTGAAGAGGGGCCGTGCTGCGCTGCCACCTACCAAATTCGCAGTTCCCATCTCATTGCGTGCGTCGCCGAGTCTTTTTCCTCACCAGCTAGCCTAAATCTTCAATCTCCTTTAGGGCGTCCTTTTTCTTTTCGCTCCAGCTAGCCTGGATACGTGGATTCTCGGGTGAGCCCCCAAGTGTCGTCATATGGTGGGACGTCGTTTTCAAACTTATTTTGCAAGTGAAAAGAACGAGTGAATATGATGATTTGTCCCAATATTCCATAAGCCTGCACAGTACGTGGCATGCACAACCCGTCCCTATATGCATTGGAGAAAAACATGGGTTCTCTCTTTATATTTTCACGTTTTGTTGAATTTTGCCCTTTTCAGGATTTGCTGGTGTTTAAGTTCTTAAAGAATTAAACTTTTAGGTAAAGGCTTGGGTTTATGTGCGAAAAACTAATGAGGATGACTGGAATATTTGGCCATGACAGGTGAAGGTCTCCGATCTGGAAGGCATGTGGTGGGCTCTATTTCTCGGCGAACTGGTACCCGCCTGTCGGAAACTTCAACCTCGTCCTAATCCAACGTCATACGAGCACTGAAGACCAGCCGGTCCAACTTCGAGGTTGTCTTCGTCTCCGCCGACGAGGACCTGAGCGCTTTCAACAGCTACGCTCCTCCATGCGTGGCTCGCAATCCCCTTCTCCGACTTGGAGTCGAAGAAAGGCCCTGAGCCGTAAGTTCGACGTGGAGGGCCTCCCGTGCCTGATCATCCTTCCGCTGGCGGCCATAAGGAAGAGGAGGTATTGCACAACGGCGTCGAGCTCGTCCACCGTTACGGGGTCGAAGCGTTCCCGTTCACGCGGGAGAGGTTGGAGGAATTGAGAGGAAGAGGAGGAGAACATGAGAAACAGACATTGACCAATCTACTCAGCAAGCCCTGATAGGGATTATCTTCTGGGTGATACCCTAACGACTGTTCAGGTTAGTATCATTATTCAGCTTTAGACCATATCGAGGCTTTATATTGACCGGCTGGGCTAGAACTCGAAATTGCAAACTATATTATGTTGAGGTACGACCTAGAGCTTCGGTACAGTTTGGTCTTCCTTAACAGAATTTTTTCTGGGTTCCCTTATACTAGGTTCATTGGGGTAGGTTAATCTCACCATTGTTTTTGTGAATCCAAGTCGTGAGCCACGTTTAGAGTTTATTATGTCTTATAATTGTCCACGGATGTGGTAGGAGCCGATGGATTCCTGAGTAGACCTCCCTGTGATCCGAATAACTTTCGTCGGAGAAGAAAAAAAAAAAAAAATTTGGAAATGCCCGCGAATAGAGCTAACTTTTCAGCCACCAGGGGAAATTGTCACCCCCCAGCAGCCTTGAGATCGGATTGGATTGGCCCAAATTGATTCAAGTGGTGAAGAAAAGAATACTATAGTATAACCAACTCATTTGTATTAACAATCTTTGTGACCCTAGACATACGTAACCAAAGTTCAATCAAAGGTCCGAGCAATACGCAAAGACATGGTAGAACTCACCGTTTCAAAGTGCAGGTACCGGTTGCTTCTTTGTAGGTAAAACACTGGGCCTATTCTTCTTCTCCTCCCAGTGGGTGCCTTCCCTGGGTGCACAAAAAAAAAAATGGTGAAATTCACTCCCAACATTATCTCCATCTACCACAAGATCAAGCGCGTGATCTCCCAAGACCCCAACCGGGCGTCGAGGACTTTGAGAATCGTCTAACGTATCGAGCGACCGCGCGAAAGCTTTCTCGTTCCTACTTCGCCCTCATGCCCTGGCTCACGCTGCCCTTGCGGCGACCGCCAAGATCAGGGCGCTTCGCCAGGCATTGTCGAACTGCAGAGCATGTCCCTGACCTGGTCAGCCTGGGCCCGGATGGCAAGACCGTTTTACAATCACGGCCGGTAGCTTATCACTTGTACGCAAGAGAACGCTTAGATTTGTTACCCCATTCATCGGAGGCCCGGGCTGAGTCGTCTGCAAGCACCGTGGCCAGATGGACGAGAGAGGCAAAGAGCCTCCCGAAGTCGGAGCTTCCACGCGGGCCACCCGCCACGGCTCACCCTGGTTTCGGACGAGCACCGCGGGGGGCCGTTCATATGCTGCGCTGCTGCGACGAGCAGGGATCGGGGTGGGCCTTACCAGTGCCTGGAGTGCGGGTACGTAGGTGCACACGAAATGTGTCCCGGGTGCCCCCGGTGGGGCTTTAACTATCGGCCCATGAGGGCCTGCTTTGTGGTAAGCTGATACTTCAATTTCTGATGGGTGTGTGGTGCATGATATCGCAAAGTAAGTCGTTGTACATTCGTACCGTTGTTCGATATCGAGCGGCTGATGTCAAGAGGGTTTTCTTAAGTCGTTCTTCTTGATGTGCGAATGTGCTGGGAGCCCGTCGTCACCTTACCTTAGAAAGAACAGAGACAGTTAGTTTACTAATCATGAGTTTAGCGGGAGTTAAACTCAAATATGTAATCACACACTACTACTCCGCTAGTTAGAAATGACCGATGCTAATGCGATATACTTGATCGTCTAATCCACACGCACCAGCGGGTCCCTTATATGGCAGCGAATTACATTTCGGAAAATTTGTTTTTCGATTTGTCATGTTCGGTTATAAGGGAAAATTATTCGTTTACAAAGAATATTTTTTTCCAATAAATAACACTTTAACTTATAGATAGTTAAATTCTTAAGATTCTTTCAAATGTCTTAAAAGTATGTATCTAAATTCTTGATACCTATTTGG
>JAGVVM010004709.1:0-14111 GCA_019149425.1 Psidium friedrichsthalianum | reverse complement strand
AGCCCCAAACTCTGCTGAGAGTTCAGGGGGTACTCGGCTTGGTCATTATTGTGGAAAAAAACATGGTATATTCAAAACATTTTGCTACAAGTTACATGGTAGACTAAGACAACAACAACAGTTTGCCAATGCTGCCATTCTAGCACTGACTCTTTGTCTCACCACAGTCTTCTTAGGCAATATAATGGTTATGTCTGATGAGGAATTCGTACGGTACAACCAGTCTCATATTTCACAGCCTTTTTTTCTTCCATACTACTCCTCCGTCAGACAGGTAATGCTATTGCATGTATTTTCAGCTAGTTCTCACCTTGGGTCATTGATTCTAGGGCATCCAAATTATATGTTAGGTCATTCAAGTATATTTTCGTCTCTTACTTCACATCATCTACTATTACTTTAGCTAATGGTTCATCTTCTCAAGTTAAGGGAGTTGGTACAGTTCATCAAACCTCTTCTTTTATCATTATCTCGTTTCTTCATATTTCAAAAATTCCTTTCAACCTAATGTCCGTTAGTAATTAACCAAACACTTTCAATGTTCACTGACTTTTTACCCTGATTCTTGTATTTTTTAAGATCTGGCTACGAAGAAGACAATTGGTAGAGGACAGGAGGGGCTACATGTGCTTGAAGATGCTCCTTTCATTGCTTGCATCAGTATGCTTCTCTCCATCAAATTCACTGTCGTCTTGGACATCCTTCACTATATAGTCTTCATAAGTTGGATTCTAGCTTTCAGTCTATTACCAGTTTAGAGTGTGAATCATACCAACTTGGCAAATTGTATCGTGTCAATTACCCCCTTGAGTCAATAAAAGAGGTATGTCTCCTTTCTCATTAGTTCATTCAGATATTTGGAATCCTTGTCATTTGATTTCCAATTTGGGCTTTAGATACTTTATTACTTTTGTTGATGACTATTCCAGAGTTACTTGGTTATATTTAATGAAAAGTCGTTCGGAATTATTTTCTATATTTTGAGCCTTTATTTCTGAAATTTATATCCAGTTCGATGTGCATGTCGAAGTTTTACGTTCTAATAACGCTAAAGAGTACTTTTCTGCACCTTTTTCTGACTTTATGACTCAAGGTGTATGATTCATGAATCCTCTTGTCCTGATACACCTCAACAAAATGGTATAGCTGAAAGGAAGAATAGACATTTATTGGAAGTCACCAGGTCCATGTTATTTGAGATAAAGGTTCTTAAAACCTTTTGGTCTGATACTGTTCTTACTGCATGCTATCTTATTAATCGCATGCCTTCTTCCGTTTTACACGTTGGTATTCCTTTCTCCACTCTGTTTCCTAATCAGCCTTTATTTACATTACCACCCACCCCGTACATTTGATTGTGTCTGTTTTGCTCGTGATCATCAACCTGGAGTATCAAAACTTGATCCCAAGGCCATTAAATGTATGTTTTTTAGACTATTCTCGTACTCAAAAAAGATATTGTTGCTATTCCCCCAACCTTAAGGAAATACTTTATAACTGTTGATGTTTCATTCTTTAAGAGTCTACTCCTCATCATAAAGTTCTAATCAATATTTTCTAGTTGGATGAAGACTTAGATGTGACTATCATTCAGTCACCTGCTCCAACTGTGTCACCAGTGTCTACCCAAGAATCTCCTTTTCTCAAGGTTTATACTCGGCGTTCTCAAGCAGTAACTGATCCCCCCCTCCATCCTCCTATCACTACTACGTCATCTTCTGCTCCAGATCTACCTTCAACTGATCCCCAGGTAATATCTGACCTTAACCTTCCCATTGCTCACCGCAAAGGTATACGTGCTTGCACTCAGCATTCTATTGCAAACTTTGTCTCATACACTTCTGTGTCTTCTTCTTTTCAATCTTTTTATCCACTGTTGATAAATATCTTGTCCCCAAGTTTAGCTGAAGCATTACAAAGCCCTGGCTAGAGGACAGCTATGGAAGAAGAATTAAAGCATTACAGGTTAATGAAACTTGGGACTTGGTACCTCTTCCGTCAGGCAAAACTGCTATTGTTTGTCGATGGGTGTATACTATGAAAGTCAATCCCGATTTCTCCTGCTCGCCTAAAGACAAGACTTGTTGCGAAAGGGTATGCCCATGTGTATGGATTGACTATCTGGACACGTTTTCTCCTGTTGCTAAGCTTACATCTGTACGTATTTTGATCTCTCTTGCTGCCACATATAACTGGTCCTTGTTTCAACTTGATGTAAAGAATGCTTTCTTGCATGGTACTCTTGATGAGGAGGTGTATATGGAGCAACCTCCCGGGTTTGTTGCTCATGGGGAGTCTGGTGGATTGGTTTGCAAGCTAAAGAAGCCTTGTATGGTTTGAAGCAGTCTCCACGAGCATGGTTTGGAAGATTCTCTAAAGTCTTACTCTTATTTGGACTGTCTAGATGTGAAAATGATCATTCTTTATTCTATAAACGGTCAGGGAGAGGCATGCTGTACTTGATTGTGTATGTTGATGATATTATCATCACAGGAGATGACTTTACTGGTATAGCTGAATTAAAACTTTATCTTCAGCAACAATTTAGACCAAGAACTTAGGAAAGTTGAAGTATTTCCTAGGAATTGAGGTGGCACAGTCAAAGAAGGGTATTGTCCTGTCACAGCGGAAGTATGTCCTGGATTTGCTCACTGAGACAGGAATGTTGGGATCAAAGCCTCTTGATTCACCTATAGAACAAGGAGTCAAACTGGTAGCTGATGGAGGAGAAATCCTTGATAATCCTGAGAGATATAAAGACTGGTAGGTAAGCTGAATTATCTTACAGTTACTAGACCAGATATTGCCTTTCCAGTTAGTGTGGTAAGTCAGTTTCTATCTTCCCCTCGTACATCTCACTGGGATGCAGTTATTCGAATTTTAAGATACTTGAAGAAGGCTCCAGAAAAAGAAATTGTTTATCAAAATCATGGTCATAGTAGAGTTGAGGGATTCTCTGATGTTGATTAGGCAGGATCTCCAGATGATAGAAGATCAACTACTAGCTACTGTACTTGGTTGGAGGAAATCTAGTGTCGTGGAAAAGTAAGAAGCAGAGTGTTGTTGCTCGTTCCAGCGCTGAGTCAGAATATAGAGCCATAGCACAAGTGACATGTGAATTAATGTGGATTCAGCAGCTCCTAACTAAATTAAGCTTTAAAGCTTCGGCTCCTATAGTTTTATGGTGTGATAACAAGGCAGCAATACATATATCTTCCAATCCGGTGTTTCATAAGAGAACTAAACACATCGAGGTTGACTGTCACTTTATTCGAGAGAAGCTCCAGAGTGGAATGATTCTTCCTAGTTATATTAAGACTGGTGAACAATTTGCAGATATTTTTACTAAATCTCTGGGTAATTGGAGAATATGATATATTTGTAACAAACTGGGCATGATTGATATTTATGCTCCAGCTTGAGGGGGAGTGTTAGAAATAATAAAGGGTATAATGGTCTTTGGGTTTATTATGTGTATATATAGATGAGATATAGATTCAGTTTTATCAATAAAAAAAAATCAGAAGGTTCACTGCTTTACAGCTACATTAGATCTTGTTGTAGTTGATGAAAGTGCTATAGTTTATGTTGTAGCATTGGATTTCTTCAAAGAGTCGGCTCTTGCCTCTACGCACTTTTGGGATACACCAAAAAAGAGCGTTTTTTTTTTACATCGCTGTATAAAGAAAATATTTTGTTGCGAATGAAGCTCCTAGCGCGTAGAAAAGAATCTTGGCTAAACACTTACTGGTCCACTAATCTCTATAGGCTTTGCTATGCTCGCGCTCATGACTGATATAGGATCTCTTTATGGAGTAGTCAACCTTCTAGAAGCTTCAACGAAAGCGATATGACATGCTATTTTCAAATTGATTGATAATAGCCCTATGAGTTTTTGGGCCAAGGTCTTGCAAGTTCACCCCCTTTCTCGCATAAAAGCGATTAGAATTCAAACATGCCGCATTTTACTGGGAAGGATCGAACCATGGGAATGAGTGTACAGGGCTATCACATTCTTGCTCAGATCTTCCAACCTTTTCCTAATGCTTTGAGTTTGCCTGCTTTCTTTACAGAAGAGAGGTTCCAGGGAAATCAATGCTCTTAGCTGAAGACCAGGAGATAGACACAACAATCGAGAGGTCCCCCACTTCTATTCCCACCATTCCCTCGTGCTTTGCGCTACAACACTTCGGTTGAAGAAAAAAAGGTTCAATCTAGTGAAACCGTAGTGAAGCTGTTGCTTGCTGTCTACTTCACGAGCCTTCACTGCACCCTTCAAACCTTCTTACAAAGCGACTCAAAGAGCTGCTTCCTTATCAGCAAGTCTATTCACTTCTCAAAACCTATCTCCTCGAAAACGAGTAAAGGCTTACAGTAGATATCTAGGCCCCCAAAAATGGGTAGAGTCGCATTGGTTCAGACTTAGTCTTAGTAGGATGACTATGTTGGAGGCAAGGATTTAAAAGCAATTTAGCTTTCGAGAGCCCAAACTTCAGGCGTTTAGAACGAAGCAAGCAAGCTTTTTTTTTTGGGTCTTTCCTACCTTCTTCCTTCAACCTGACTCACTTTTTTAGCTTTCTTTAGGATTTGGCCCAAACTGTTCGGCTCGATAGCTTACAAAATCTTTCTTTCCCTTTCCACCGTACTCACTCAATCTCTCAATCTCTCAACAATCGCATTTCTGCCCTTTTTTCTTACTTAGAAATGGAATGATACTTAATTTGCCAGCGTCGCAACCCCTACCTTTAATGGGCAATTCCTGAGGTGTCTCTTGAAATCTTCTTTTGCCTTGGACAGGTGGGGCAGATAGCAAAAAAAAACCATTTCATCCGACATGCGTAGTTTTGATTTTCCAATGATAGAGTTTGGGCGGGTATATGATGTGATACTAAAGTTCGGTTCAAGATTGAGAACTCTCGTTTTATGGCGCTGCTTTTTCAGACAATAACTTGAACTGGCTCGCTACATCCAGTCCCTTCAGTTCAGTTCTGTTGGGCCGCCGTACCGAATTCACTCACCGAAGCATTCTGATCTCCTGTACTTTGTACTGCCAGCATGATGTGAATCTTCCTAATTTAATCTAACAAGCAACAATACATGTGAACGAACCTGGATCTTAGACCCATATATTTATTTTTCTAATGCCAGTAATGCTCGTTTGTTTTTATTATATCTTGTCTCCAGTATCACCGTCGCAGATTTTCCGAGTCCTGACGTTGCCGGCATTTTCCATTTACTTACCATTAATTAGATATTGAATAAAGAACAAGAAGTTAGAATATCAAATGGAAGACTGAATCTTGATGCAGAGAACTGAAAAGTATTTACAGTCATTAGGAGTATAATACACGTATACAGTTAAGAAGAGATGATGGAAACTGTCGACAAGAAAAATCTGGACACATCGTATTATATTTGCAGATGATTATTATGAGCTATAAATTTGGATCATCCTGGAATTCTGTGAGTCGTGGCTAGTTAGTGCTAGCGCGAGTAATAGTAGCCATATCAAACAGCTTGCTTTAATTGATGGACGAAGCCAATATGCATTAATACGTTTCAGGCACTACATACTACATCCCAAGATTAAGAGGGCTTAAAACCAGAATCGTTCAGTGATGAAACATACTCTGCTTATATATCTTTGTCTCTGTTGAAAGAAAAACAGTTTGAGGCACTGTATACAGAAACTTTTCTGCTCAACAAGCATTTTAATCCTACCAAAACATGGAAAGAGCCGATCAAAATTGGACGCGCGGTTCTCCGTTCCCAAAAAAAAAGAAAAACGAATGAATATAATTCCTGATTTTTCTCTATACAGAAAACTTCATGAAACCAAAGATCAAAACGTAGTAACCCATACCAAAAATGGCCATAGATTACTGAAGTGCGAAACTAACCCTCTTGTTATCTCTTCTGCTGCTCCAATATTGATTAGCTTGTTTATCGTCCCCAAAGCCAGGCTCCCTGTACCTTGACGTGTGATGATGAAAACTTCCCCTCTTGCACGAGCCCTCTCCATCTCTGGGAACCCAGGTCCTCCTGCTACTTTTTTGCTCATCCTTGAGCTTGTCCCAATGTTTCCAACCCCTTGAAGTGGTGGGCACATTCTCTCTCCATCTTCCATCTCTTTGAAGCTCTATCTTCTCTAATATAGCCATAGTCCATAGCATCAGGATTGGAATGAACTTCCTTGACTTTCAGCATTCCAGTCTGAAGAGTTGAGGGCAGTTTTGCCCATTTCTCGTTGTTCTCAGAATTCCCACTGTTCTGCTGATTAGAATCACCTCCCCACTGGTTCCAACCTGATAAGTTGACCCCGTCGGCCCACTCGTTTCCTTCCTCACCCAATTGCCCTGAGAGTTGCTTTGTTCCCATGGATTGTCATCACTAGCAAATGTCCTGGTTCCCGAGTTTCATTATCGCACGAGTTTGTGCTCCATGCTACTTTCTTCACTTCCTCGCCACGATGTAAATGTTAATTTCCCAAGGATTTCTGCTTTTTTTCGAATTAACATCGCATCTATCAGATGGTGATCCAACTAGGTTCCAAACCTTTTCTTTTTACTCCCCATCTCTTCGTCTTCTTCAACATCGTCAGGATTAAAACTGTTTATCAAGGTCCTTGATAAGTTCTGGGTCAATGGCCTGATTCCAATTTATTTCATCCATATAAGTATCCGGATCAGGCAGAGAGATATCACAAGGGAGGCCATTGACATCCGCCCAAAACCGTTTCTTGGCATTTTGGAATGCCTCTTCAGCAGCAGAATCATCCCAGTGGCATATATTGTCATGGTAGCTCAGAAGCGTTTCGAATAACAATCTTCGCCCATGGAATTGTTCCGACCATTCTACAGAATCTCTTCTCCCATGAAGGCACATTATCTTGCCAAAAAACATAAAAGATTAAACCAATTGGTGAGAAGCCATAAAAGCTATGAAGAATCAGGTTCTAGGGGTTGCTGACAAGCAATCTTCTAAGAACAGAACCCAAGAAAATAAAAGACATGGCTATAGACATATTGAGAATATATTACAAGCATACTGCAGGACTTTTGGAACGTAAAAAGTTTTTCCAATCAATCTACCAAGCAAAGCACGCTGATGTTATATGATTGCAGTGCATTTCTGCATACCACGTGCACATAAGAATTCGCTGTTAGGATCCAATCTAAAATAGACGTTTCAATTAACTTCTACTTGAAAAACTATCGCCCGCTTTCTTCCTTTTTCTTTTAGGGGTCAGGCCTGCCAGCTTTCAGAGCATTGACAATGTACTAAACCACGAAAAATCCTATCAAGTAAATGAACATAGCTAATTGAGGCAAGGGGAGAGTAGTATTAGAATTCAAACAGCCATTTTATCTGTTTTCATTAATCAGAGAACATAGTAATTGAGCCATCAACTGGCTTTTGTGAATCTAAAACACGAGAAAAGAAAGACTCTCCCCACCACAATACACTACTCAATTGCATGCACATGAGGAATTCAACAGTGCAAATAGACACATCTGATCAATATTTTTGAACTGCGCTACATGAATTTTATTCACAAATGCCAGACATGGTAACTCAAAACAGCAAGATTTAGCAATCGTGATTGTCCATATGGTAAATAGATTGAGCCTATTAAGCAAAAACCAGCAATGTCCACCGCTGTAGAAACCACTGGGAGGAGACAGAGTGCACAGGTGTTTTTTTGCCACACGCGTTCTCCATGAGCAGCAATATCTTCGCAAGGACTTGAACAAGTTGAACTTCAGGTCACACCATAGCTAACTAACATCACAAAAGTACCTTTGAAACCTCAGTTCCAAGACACGATCATGAGGAAAACTAATTGCGCGGTCTATCGAGAGGAATGTATACATAAAGGAATCAACCCCAATGCACTTGTCCATTCCATTACCCCAAATTACGACACTTCTGCAACCTGAGTGGGAGCTTGAAACACTAACTGCATAACATTGAAAACACTAGCTTAATTTTAGTTTACAAGTAAATTTTTCAAAGCATTGAAAACACTAACTTCATTTTCAGTGCAATGCACTGACAACACCAGCTCCCTATTCAAAATGGACCCACGTTGCGGAATAAGAACCAAGACCACTCACCATAACATAAGAACCACCTAAAAATGATCGATCATGACAATTTAACAAGTTCCTCAACTGAAAAAATTCCTCGCACAGAGAAGCCACAGATCCTCAATTCTCTCTTAGCATAATCAGTAAACATTAGAATTGAAAGAGAGAGAAGTTGGGTCAATCAAGAATCGAGGAATAAATCTTCCCCCACATAGAGATCATGATCGAAGAGTCACCTCAGCAATGTTAAGCTAGTCTCTTACCCTCCTTTCCAAAGGCAACACCCAGAAGGCGATTCAGATGACGCGACTAACAAACACAAGGCTGGAAAAAAAGAAGAGAAGGATTCTTGCTTTCTTTTAAAACGGATGTACTGGAGTAGAAGCGATCGTGGTAGAAACGGTGAGCGCTTTCTGGTAAAGATAATGAATAAATTGGGGCGAACTTCCGACGAGAGGGCGGGTTTTCGTCCACCTGGGAATCCATAATTCAAATGGACTAGAGAGCACCCCTACACTCTCTTCTCTGTCCGATCGCGAGAGCGATGGCTTCGAGTTTGGTGTGTCTCGAGGTCTTTGGCTAAACATTCATGGGCCTTAAGGTCTCTATTTTCCAGCTTCTTCTCAGAGTATGTTCAAGGAAGGACCATCCCTGGATGGAGGGATGTTTTTGCAGGATCGAAAGAATCCAACTGTAATCAGCGTGTGCTCAAGCTCTCGTCACTCAGTAACAGCACTACCGGATCACTTTTGTTTTTTTCCCCTTTTTCTTTTCCAATCTCGTCTAAAATACTAAAAACTATAAAATTTTAATATCATATCTGTGAAATATCTTTCTATAATTTTCCTTTTTTGTCATCTCGAGGTCTATTGATAACACACTGTTGTAGCTAAAACTATCGCATCATATGTTTGGACGAATCACTTATGTATCATCTGACCGTTTATATATATGCTTGGATCATTCTCCTTATGGAGATTTGCCTAAGGATAAAACGAATTTGGCAAGTGTACAGGTGTTTCTTTGCTTAATGCATGCAGTCTCGACATGGGCCCAGAAGAAGTTTTGGCCTAAGACTATATTGGCACCTTGTCCAAAAACAAATACTCGTTGAACAAAGCCGTGGCCCAATTCGAAGACAAATGGTTTTATAAGGCCACCACTCCCGCATAGCTAGGGGTAGCAAATCGGACTGACCGACACAAAAGTCGCCCAGATTGGACGGGATCGGTGGTCTGTTCCCTATTCTAGAGAGGTTTGATCTGATTCCAATTCTAGTAAAGACCGGACTAGAGCGATGAATTTTTTTATTTAAAAGAACCCTAGGGTTTGCTTCACTTCGGGGACCGGGAAAGAAGAAATGATGGAAGAACCCTTTTCCTAAGTTCTTGCTCGGCTCAACTCCATCCATACTCACGTCCGCCCCTCCATCTCCTTGAGCAAAAGAGACAAGGAAAGGCAATGAATTCTAGCATGAGAGCACAAAGAAATATAAGAGAACTCTATTAGAGAGATCATGGTTGGGAAAAAAAGAAGAGAGGGTTTTGGGCTCGAAGAGATCAAAGAGCAAGAGACCAGGAGAGAGCTCTATGGAGATGGGTTCTCAAATGTTAAAAAGTAATCTTTCATGTTTTTCTAATTTCTCCCATTGTGGAAAAGGGAATGATCAATAGCAAAATTATGGTGCATTTTTTTTTTTTGCATATTACCGGTCCAATAAAAATCACCACCAAATCAGAACCGATTGGTCGGTCCGGTACTATTCGGCAAATTGAGAATCAGGACTACTGGTCTGGGCCACCAATCACCCCTACACTTAGTCTAGTTATTATCATGACCCAAAGAAAAACGAAGAATTTCCCTAGGCTAATGGATTATTAAGTTCATCAAACTGCTAATCTAATACGAACTCTCTTAAGCCCTACCAAATCACAACTTTGGTTTTGAATTTAATTTTCATATGATTTAAAGTTTGAAGTTGCCACTAATCATTCTGGTAAGTTGAATAGAAAACCTAAGTAATGAATCGGAAGAAATACATCAGTTTTATGAACCAGAGATTAAGGATTCGGGGATTCGATTACACTAGTTAATTAAAATTAAGATCCTTTCGGTACCTTAAATTTCATAGAATATCCTAAGTGGGCAACCCAGGTTTGGTTTACTTTTAAGCTCAAGTGCAGTGCTTTCTTATATTTTCACTTTTTAGATGCAATGCAATGAATGTATGCATGATATGCGAAAGGTCTAATGATGGGATGCAAATGCAAAACATGCAAATTTAGAGTCAAATTACCATATATGCAAATATATATATATATATATATATATATATATATATATACTAATCAATTAAGCATGCAAAAACAACATGACAAATAAAATGCGACATAGACGTACAAATGACATGATAAAGATGGTGACATGGACGTGAGAATATACGTGAAAAATATGCAAAAGACATGCAAAATATGATATGCAATTTTCAAGACATGGACGACAAGATATTCATGATACTCAAAAATATGCAATAATGAAATATGCATTTTGAGTTGGCGCCTACTGCAACATGAGATATGCTAATATGTGCATGGGTATGCATGACATGGGATATGCGAACATGCGAGGAGACATGAGATTATGCGAGCATGCGATTATGTGCATAATGTAATGAGCTGATTTTTTTTTTTGGTATTTTTGAATTTTTGAATTCTTTAGGATATGTGTGGATAGTTCCTCATCTTGATTTTCATTCCAAGTTTCTAATGAGATAGCTTTCTAAGAAGCTTATCTTTTTTCTAAAATTTCAATTAGATAGGGTTTCTAAGAAACCATATCTTACTAAATTTTCAAATTTTTTTTTTAATGAAATTTCAAACGATATAAGGCAATATCCAAAGCAAACATGATAATCAATGAATATCCAAAACACAATAACCATAATAAATCCACGGATATTCCTTTTGAATGTTTCAAAAAAATCCACTTCCTTAATCCAAAAATTGATTTGAGAAGATAACGCGTCAGATCTAAACAGTGATAAATCGAATTGTCTAACTTCCCCTTTTATTGATCCGAAAAAATCGTATCCGAGTGGCCACGGATAGAACATGTTCCTGTTTGGATTTAGGATTTTTAATTCAGAAAAATTATGCCAAGTTTTGGCCATGAGAGTCAAGCATCCAAAAAAATCAGATTTTTTGTTTATTGAAAACTTCAACTTTAGTTTTCCGTGCTAAACATGAACTCGAATCAATCACAAAACGTCGCCCATTTTATATGCTCGGACGTTAATCGTTTCAAGCAACTCTAGATTGAGGCCCATAAGGCGACATACGCGGTTGTATTGAAAGGAATTAGTCACAAGCAACATATCAAAGGATTCAATTAATGATTGATAAAAGTTCGTCTTTTTTGGTCAAAATTTTGGATTTTTTTTTGTTTTCAATTGCAAATCATATGTTTCATTGAATCATAAAAATATATATATGCAAGTTTTCAATCAAACAAGCATTGATTTACAATCAAAAGTTGAGAAATTACCTCCACACTTCTGCAAAAATCTGCACAAGTAGTGCTCATAAAACATGCGCTAAACGGTCTCGATTCAGACAAAACAACACACAAGCAGTGCAGGAACAACATTAAACAACGCCAAATTAGTATGTTTTTTTTTAATCACAAATCAGTAACAAATCAACCTTAATAAGGGTAAAGGTATTACCTTGATTTGCCTGGGCTAGATCTGGGCCAAATCTGAGCTAGAAAACCTACTGGACAGCACTGTTTTAGTGCCAAAACAACAACAAAATAGCAGCGAATTCCACACTGATCAGCTGCAAAGACAATCCCCGAACACTCCAAAATAGGTACAAAATAGCAGCTTAAAACAGCCCACACAGCTCCAAAATAGGCAATGAACAGCAACTTAAAACAGCCCAAACAGCAGCTGTTTCCACGCAGGATGAACACAGATGGCTATGGAGATAACCCCGGTGTCGCGACCTAAAAATTATGGAAATTCTCAAGCTAATGGACTACTAGATTAATTAATGAATTAACTAACCTAGCCCGAGCTCACCAAGCTTTACCAATTCGCAACTTAGGTTTACGTTCAAATGATTCAAATTTGGAGCCGCCACTAATCTTTTTTGTAGGTAGATTAGAAAATCTAAATAAAGTATAAGGAGAATACTTTATTTTCTGCTAACCAGAGATTCAGATTCGGGACTTGATTATGTTAATTTTTTCAATTAACACCCTTTCGGTACCATTCTTGTGAAAAATTTTCTTGAACTGGCAATTCAATTGATTTCTTTGAAACCAAGGTGCAATTTATTTTTTGGGATTTTCTTGAAATAATGAATGCAATGCAAAGCAACTACATGAGTGTAATCGTGACATGAAACTATATTATGTTATGCATTCTGAACTATATGACAAATATGATGTCTAAAAAAAATCTAAGTTAAATGCACGAAAAATAGGATTCTAATGATATGCAAAATAACATAAAAAAATGCATGCTAATTTTCAAAAAAAAGTGACATAACGTGAGTTTTAGTGCACAAAAAAATGAGTTAAATTTAAAAAAAAATCATGACATGCAAAAGATGCAAAATCTACCTATATGACATGATACAGTGCGCGAATAACAATGCTGACATGAACTATGCATGACCAACCTATATGAAATGCACATGAATGACATTTTTTTTGTATTTTCGGATTAAATAAAGGCAAAAATAAAAGATGTCCGAAAGTTGATAACAATTAATATAAATTAAGAATTGATCACTCAAAGTCTAATTTTATATTAAAAGGTATCTTGACATTTTAATTCCATTTTAGACATGATTTAATGTTCTTTTTTTTTTATGAAAATAGAGTCAAATAAAAGTATAATAAACTTTGAGTATCGTACACCTTATGATCCGAATTTTTTCGATGAATTCGCTTCGTTCCCAAAGTTTAGGATCAGAAGGGAATTTATTCACGTCATACCCCGAAGGTGGGGTTGGATGGTGAATTTAAATGGAATTTATCGGTCCGGTCCCAAAGTTGTGGGATGAGACAAACAATTTCATTTGTGCGGATGACGTCGTACTTCGAGGGTGAAGTTGGATGGCCATCCATAAAGCACGTATTTGAGGGACAAAGGCGCAAGGGAGCATGTACAATACTCAAGGAATATTATAAAAATATTTGAATTTAGATTATAGCATAAAACAAAAAGGATTTCGGCGACTAAGGGATAAAGAGCCGAATTTTAAAGGGTATAAGACCCTATCCACAAAGGATAATCACATCTTTTGAATTAGAAAAATTATCTCATGGAATTTCAAAATATTTTCAGACAATTATCCAAATTACGAAGACGTGTTCAGAATATGTGAAGTCTATCCACATATCTTAGAGATATGCTTGAGATTCGTTGTTCACAATTAAATCACAAGATATACTCAAGTTCGAAATAAAACAATATCCAAGACAAGATAGCAGAAATTTTCCAACAATTATTTTAGATTCAAAGATATGCACAATATCCCGTGAACTGCTCTAAATTCGAAAACTTCAAGTTAGACAATTGTAATCTATACATGTTCATGCAATATTTGTCAAATATTCACTCACATTCAAATAGATAATTTTTCAGAATATTCAATGGGTTTGAAAATTACCTAATTCGATCTCGAATTCAAACTTGACAAGCACGCAAGCAATTGGACTGATCTCCCGAGAATTCGTGCACCCCGAAGAGGTTCAATGAAGGCGAGTTCGTCACTTCGCCAAGGCTTGATTATCAGTAGAAAAACCTTGTATTGATGAGCAAAAACTTTGCACATACCAGTTCAGGATCGTGGTCCTACGGCAACTTTGAGGTTGGTCTGATGGTTTGCTTGCGGTGGTCTCAACGATAGTTGTTGGACAAGCTTCTTTTTCAAGCAAATTTCTAGCAGGTGCGCTATTGAATCTTCCGCCAAAACAACCCAAGTTTTGGCCAAATTGAGCCAATTGAGC
>JAGVVM010004708.1:0-32170 GCA_019149425.1 Psidium friedrichsthalianum | reverse complement strand
AAAAAACAGAAACAAATATTTACGAAGGATGTATTTGGTTAGGCGAAAACTGTCTTTTGAAAATTAGTTTTTTGAACTTTTAGCCATTTGGTTCAACGAAAAATGAATAGTCAACCGAAAAAACTTTCCTAATCAGTGATAATTACTTATACATAAAAATTAAGAAAGTGAATTTTTCTAAACCTAAAAAGAGTAAAACAAAACACTTTTCGGAATGCTTTTTGCCTCTTCGTAATCCTCGTCTTCCCTTGGTCCGCCATCGTGGACTCCATGCGAATGGTGATCGGAGGATGCGAATCCTAGATCGCGCATGCGAATGCGATTCCTTTCCTCGTTTTTATCCTCCCTCCGCTGCGTGAATCGGTGTGCTTTAGTCAGTTTATGAGTTTTGGAAGTGTACTGTGCTTGTTGATCCCCATAGACGATGAATGATAGGCGTAGGCCATTGACTGTCCTGTATCCACTATGAGTTAACGTGCCGGAATGTTTGAATACAATTGGAGTATTCAACTACAAAAGAAATTTGAGTTTTCCAATAGTGGAGGAAATCCGCTATTCCTAGACGAGGAAAGTGAGAGACACACGCTAGTGTTAAATTCCTAGGTCAAACAAAATTATTTTTCAAAGAGATTCAAGCACTAAAAAACGTCTTAGTATATCACAAATACAATGGGAAAATTAGTGTAGGTTTTCTAAAAACTGATTTTTCAGAAAGCATTTTCTTTTGTCCCCGCAAGTTTTCCTAAATAAAAACATATATAGCATAATGCTTGTCAATAATTGAAAAAATCTTTTCATTATCATAATATTTGAAGGCGATATACACGAGATTCGCTAGCGTAGCAGGTGTCGATTTGTCGGAGAAACATCTAGATGTTTCTCCGAAAAAAATCGAACACCCCTGCTACTGCTAGCGAATCTCGTGTAATCGCCTTCAAAGAGTTAGATAATGAAAAGATTTTTTCATATTGACAATGAATTATGCATATGATGTGTTTATTTATGAACAAACTTCGTGACAATAAGAAAAAATGCTTTCTGTGAAAAATCAGTTTTAGGAAAATACTAATTTCCCTTATTTGATGATATACTAAGAAGTTTTTTGTTTTTAGTGCTTGAAATCTCATTGAAAAATAAGTTTGTTTTTGACCTAGGAATTAAACACTAGCGTGTGTTCTCTCACTTTCCTAGTCTAGGAATAGGCGGATTTCCTCCAACTATTGGAAAACTCAAATTTCTTTTGTAGTTGAAAGTACTCCAATTGTAGTCAAAACATTACGGGCACGTTAAAATCATTAGTGGATACAGAGGACAGTCAATGGCCTACGCCTATCATTCATAGGCTAAATGGGGGATCAACAAGCACAGTACACTTCCAAAACTCATAAACTGACTAAAGCAACCGATTCACTGCAGCGAAGGGAGATAAAAACGAAGGAAAGGGATCGCCCATCGCAGCAGCGATCCTAGAGTCGGAGATCTCGATCACCCATTCGCATGGAGGTACAAGAATGGCGGACCGAGGGAAGACGAGGATTACGAAGAGCAAAAGCAATTCCGAAAAGTGTTTTTACTCTTTTTAGTTTAGAAATTCACTTTTTAATTTTATGTATAAGTATTATCACTGATTAGAAAGTTTTTTCGGTTGAATAGTCATTTTCGGTGAACCAAACAGCTAAAAGTTCGAAAAACTAATTTTCAAAAGACAGTTTCGCCCAACCAAATAAATCCTTCGTAAATATTTGTTCTTTCCATGATTGTTGCTCTAGTGAGTAAAAACAGATGAGAACAAAGGATTGCGTATCCAAATCTAACCTGTGTAACGTAAAGTACAGTCAAGAATCAATATACAAGAAGAAATTCCTTGGCCAGTCTCTTTGTATCCGTGGAGATGTTTTAACTTAGTTTTCATTTTCGGTGAACCAAACGGGTAAAGTTCGAAAAATTAATTTTTGAAAGACAGTTTCGCCCAAACAAATACATCCTTCGTAAATATTTGGTTGCTCTAGTGAGTACAAAACCAGATGAGAACAAAGGATCGTGTGTCCAAATGTAACCTGTTGTAACGTGAAGTACAGTCAAGAATCAATATACAAGAAGAAATTCCTTGGCCAGTCTCTTTGTATCCGTGGAGATGTTTTAACTTAGTTTTTCTCTCGATGTCCTCTTCTAAGAAATGGCAAGCGACTGATTCCAATGCCCCCTAAAATCTTCTTCTATTATCAGTGCTTTTAACGAGGGAAATCAATTCGATTTTCTCGGGTTCCAGAGCTTCAGCATCCTCTTCAGACGCCAATGCTTCGCTTGGAAGAATGGTAGACTTCGGATCGCCCCTCGGAACCAAGAAACAGCAGACAGAGCGGAGAAATGCGTAGTATGTTCCGTATCAAGACAGCCAACCACAAATTTTCGAATTGGGTCCGGGTAACCCAAGTAAGTGAAGTAGAAATCCCCCTCCCATGACGACGAGAGAATTCCGACATTGTCGATTGACATGAGCAAGGCGAAAAAAGTCCCTTCTATGCCGGAGGGGCAGAGCTTCGAACTGAGTACAAGTAGAGGCATCCACTTCAGTCTCGAGATCATCTGGGACACCCACTCATCGATCACGGCGAAGAAATAGTCCGGCATGCCGAGCACCAAGTTCAGTCGCAGAACCAGGACTAGGTCCAGCATTCCTGATAGACCAAAGCACAGCTGGGTCCACAACAGCACATCTCGGAACGGATGATCCCTAAGACTGTGCTGGTATAGTAGTGCTCCTAGGAGTGAGCCAGCTGAGCCAATTGACAACAAATAACCGACGGCCTCCTGCCCGAGTAAAACGATCATAAACACATTTGCAAGTGAAAAGGTAACAGAGAACTGCTGTTGATAAGGTCACGGAGCAGTTTGCACACAGCTGGCGTTGAACAAGTGAACTCCAGCTCCTAAGTTGGAAATCTCTTCAGAGTCCTAACCAACTATGCACAGTATGTCCTTGAAAAGGCAGGAATCCATCTTAAGAGTCCTAAACGAGCATGTCCTTGAAAATATTTACGAGATTATATGTTTCCAAGCCAGTTAAACACAATTTATTCATGCATAGTAAGTCCGTTAATAATTTCAAATAAGACGTCCTGGATGAATCGAAATTCACGTACCTTAGACAGCAATGGACCCCCCTTTGCATCAGTGTACCAATAGAACATCCCATCGAAATATTCAAGCTCAATGCAAGCGATGTATACATGTACAAGCATGGTCTCCAGACAGCTGGAATTTTCAAAGTTGTCCACATAGTCTTCCCAGCATAAAAAAATTCCGGTTGACCTGACCATGACTAAAAAACATTATTTATGAATCTAAAGGAACCAAAAATGTGAAGATGCCAAAATTCCACACCTGTCTGTAATCAAAATTTGGTATGCAAGGCTCATCAAGTATGAATCCCAGTAAAAGCATAAGGCCAGCCGGTACTGTCAGAAGACCATATACCCCCTAGCAAGAAGTGGAAACAAGTTCTCTGATGAGGGATTACAATGTCTGGTGAACGCAAAATATACGTGCTACATTGAAAATAGGGTTCAAAGTTGACAAACCATTGGACCAATTAGGTGGACGAGGATACCGCTAATGATGAACCCACAAGTGCTCCAATCGAAGCACTCAAAGCACACAGGCTTTGCATGTCAGCCGCCAGAGAGGGATGGCTGATGCTGTTTTGTGCCACACAAGCATCAATGGTGACATCTCCTATCGCAGCACCAGCACTTCCTGCGGTCAAGAGCACTAGGGCAAGAACAAGGTGCACTTTGTAGAATGACAACACGACCATGGAGAATACACCGAAAAAACCTACAACATGACAGAATGGTTGGGTTCAGGCCAGCACACCCAAGCTATACATGTCACTATATCTGAACTTGTCTAACAAACTACTCTTGGACGGAGGGATATCCAGGGAGGAAAAAAAAGAATGCAATAGATGAACTAAACATGGATTCTGCCTTTTCAGAGACTTCAGACTTCAGAGTTATGCTTCAGGTCATGTCGAGATCCAACTGTACTGTTCTGTGCACTTAACTTTTGTTTTTGTTTTTGTTTTTTTTTTTTGGGTCAAAACTTAACTTTTGTTGACTATAGGAAAATATGCAGTGTGACACAAAATCCTTCATAATCTGTTAAAGAGTGGGAACTTCTAAGCAGCAACATTACATTTGCTGGGCACATTTTGGACCACCGCATTTTCCACATTCTGTCATTCATGTGTTGTATTAAGAGTCCACGCTTGTAAAGATTACACCAAAGACAGGCACACAGTTGCTACTCAAGTAGCATTGTTGTAAATTGAGGCCTCTTTGGGAGCCATGATTGTATATATACTCTCTGTCAGTTGCTTTCAACTATTGAAATCTGGGCTCTCTGTATGAAAGCATCGTGCATGTGTTAAAAAAAAAACGTTTAGACAGTTTTATGTGGTTGCTCACCTTCTGGTTTACCTCAGTGGGGTGCAGAGTTGGTATATCAGGTCTCTACCATGATCAAAATTGCATTACATACAAAGTGCACTATAAATAAGGGAAATTTATGGATGGAGCATCTTTATTTATGATTCATGCATCATGCAATCCACTTGTTTCACCAAGTTACCAACGGTTTTGTAGCACAAGGTCCAAACCTCTTGAACAGCATGCTATCAACCTAAAGACAAAGGTATATAGCACTTTCACACCCCAGTCCATGCAACCACTACAATTACTGCTGACCGGCTGACATGAAAATTAAACATCAAATTGGAGGTGGGTAAAGAGGAAAATTCTAGGCTGGAAGCACATGAGGTAGAAACATACTAAAATGGAATAAAAAGTCGCCCATAAACTGGTGATAAGTTGCTTATGACATCATACCTTATCAGTCTCTTCCTAAAGCAAACTACCTTTCTCAAAAATCAAAACACGATATGAATCTATTTATGGAAAGCAGAAGGATGATATTTTGTCTTGTTTTTTCATGTCTGCCGGCTCATAGTTCGGGGAATCATATATAATGCAGGTTCTCAACTTCTAAAACACTAGAAAAAGAACATTTTTCTCTGTCCATCAAATTGACAGAAGAGACATTTCTAGTGACCCAAACTTTTAGTTAAAAATGAGTTCATGTGCGCGGAGCTTCTGCATTGAGGGATATTCAGAAGATCCTGATCAAGTTTCCCCATGGCCTTTTCTTTTCTAATGACTTTATACTGCAGTTTCCTATAGGGTTAGAATTTTTCTTGTGCTTTGTTTACAACTCAGAGTGATTGT
The DNA here is from genome assembly GCA_019149425.1 of Psidium friedrichsthalianum. Lineage (NCBI taxonomy): Eukaryota > Viridiplantae > Streptophyta > Magnoliopsida > Myrtales > Myrtaceae > Psidium > Psidium friedrichsthalianum. The sequence goes on along the minus strand of JAGVVM010004708.1, from coordinate 26,885 downwards.
GATCCACATGATGCTCTTCAGGAAAAGATTGCATGGCAGGAGTTAGATTGCACAGACAATGATGCTGGGCCGCCACTAGATCCCATTATCTAGTGAAAGTTGCAGCATCTAATTGTGGTTCACTCACACCTTATCCAGCCACTAAGTACATACTCCTTTATATAGCTTCTCCTGCCAAATCTTCTGTTTCTAATGCACACAAGATTTTCAGGAGGAAGGAAAAAAAATGCACTGGCAGCACCTTGTTCGGTTTTCCACAATTGCCCCTCAGTATGTAGCAACATGACTTTCAGTATCCGTAAGCTGCGTAATTTTATAAAAATGTCATCATCGCAGCCTTCTGTCTCTACGCAATATACCCGGTCAAGTTGGTAACAAGAGATCACTTTTTCCTTTGTTTATTAAGGAGTCCAGAGCAAAGCCACCCAGGAGATGTGTAACTCACAGTGAAGAGGCTAAGCCAAGTACGCCGATTTGCATTTGGAAATTGGGAAAGAACTTTAAAAGGGAAATCTTTATTAAATTGCCCAACCATAGATACTCTGTGACATGTGGAGAATGAGGAATCGAACCCGTCGGAAGCAAGGTGGAGGATGCAGATCCTGTCTCGATTAAATATCAGTCTTTTACTGTCATATTTAAAGTTATGAGTATACAGGATTCACCAGAACATACTCCCAGAGAGATTGTTTCTTTCATAAGGGGCATGTAGCAAGAGTTGTCCACCCCTGAACAAAATGGTCGACCAAATACTTTTCCTGTTCACGTGTCATAGCCATGCTGAAGTTAGGATGGACTATCCAAAACATAAATGAGCGCAGATCCACTGCCAGATGAACATGAACAGTCCTTAATGCTCATCTTCGAAATAGCTATCCACTAGGTAGGCAAGTAAAAGTGCCATCAATAAAGCACAAAGGACAAGACACACTGAAACAAAACCTAGATAACATCCAACATCAGCTTTTCCTTGTGAGGATGGTGCGTTCAGACGTCATATCTTTCAGTAAAGGTTTCTAAACCGGTGAGAGAGTGCATGCTTCACAACCATATCCATGAGCCACCATCTAGACATGTGATCAAACCATAAGTAGTTTAAGTACTAAAGAGAGGCAGACAATCAAATATACCTGCGCAAACAAAATAGGGGCGCCGCCGGTACCCGCGGACGGGGACTACATCTGTCAGAAGCCCCCAAAGCGGCTTGATGATCCAAGGAATTTTCATGATCCCAGAATAAATCTGGGCCTCCGAAGGCTGAACTTTCTGGACATCCTTCATGTAGTACTCCGTCGCGACCCGCGACAGAGCACCGCCGAGCCCCTGGTTTATGCCGTACACGAACACCACCCCCAACACGAAGCTCCAATGCATCTCCGCCGCCAGCATTCTCAGCCACTGGATCGGGGCGCTGAAGAAAATGCACGCTCTCGGCTCGGGCAGCTCTTCTTCCTCCATAGCCTTCACTTCCTCCTCCTCCTCTTCAGGGGCCAAAACATCATCTCGCTCCACCATAACCACGACCAAACTAGCGTTTTGTTGAACCAAAAATGACCCTTTTCACATGGAATCACCTCAGTTGACCAGTTGACCTGAACCCAGATAGATATTTTCCCGGAAGCGTCTCCACTTTTCTGGGAAAATCTTCGCTTATATTGTTCTGGGTATCTTCGAACAGATGTCAGATGATATATCGGTGTTCCAAAGAATGGTTCGTGGAAGCCGATCCAAGATAGAGCTGCGGACGACGCTTCTTGTTCTTGAATCTGAATCAAGACACTGCAGATGTTAGCGCAGTTATCACAAAATCCCCTGTTCACCAATCGAAGGCGAGTCGTCGGTGTTAACCAATGCAAGCTTTCTTGATCTGGGTAGTTTCTGTCTGCATCACCCGGTTCGAGTTTTGACCAATCTCTCCACCAAACGAAACAACGAAGGTTGACGTTTTTGCCGCGGCTTCGCGACTTGGATTCTCTTCTCCGTCGTGAACGACACCGGTAAGATCAGGATAAGGGCCCAAGGGTTAGTTGCTAAACGTTGGCCCACCAAATGGTCGGAATCCCTTCTTGAAGAAAATCAACCTGTAATGAGTATCTTCTTTGTTACAGGCGCTGATAAGGAGGAATCTGATAAGTAATTCGAGAACAGGAATTTAAGTTAGCACGTGAAAACTTTCACTTCGGTACTTTGTTGAATCTTCTATGTCCGAAAACGATCTGTATACTGATGTACATGAAATAATCATGAGAAAAATCAAATGAGTATATTCAAGGAGCTCTATCATTTTCGTTGTGCTTCAATTGAGGTGATCGAATAGATTACGGTGTTGATCATTAATTGTAAGACTATTCATTTTTGCGTTACATCCTCCGATTCGATCTTTGAATTATGAAATCGGTGTTCTCTATTAAGTTCAGACTTCCTGCTATCATTTTTTTTTTCCTTTCCCTTTGTTCAAGGTTTTGGGCGTTAGATAACCGACTAGTCACTAATTATGAATATCACAACTGCATATGAAAATGTTTCTAAAGCATGTCGACTCGGAAAAGAGGACTATATCAAATTAGCTTGAGCATAGTCAATCAAATAAATCAAGATTATCGATGTACTAAGATAGGGTCTGGCGATTCATATAAGCTAGAATTTGCACATTGTTACGGAAAGAACGTACATTCTTGATTTGATATAAAAGAAGTGCTAGCGAGAGAGATCTGGTGAGCAACAAGAATCATGCCGCCGGTTGAGTGCCGCCCTGTAATTAGAGAGAAGATACTGAAGCTTAACATCGGCGAGCTTTAACTCCAAAAGGTCAAAACAAATCTTAACACGACGCCACATGATGACAAATTTGTCAGGAAGGAGCAGACATGATGAAAATGGTGATTACGATCTGTGAAGGACCGTCACATTTGAACAGCTGGAGAGGATGACTTTTGGGGAAAAGCGTTTTCAAAGAAGGAAGCATACACATAAGCAATTACGTACTTTAATTCTACCATTGCCAAATGTTGGTGTTTTTTTATTAGCAGCCCATAGGATCGAAAATGATCCAACTCAAATTGCCCCAATTTAATTGTTTTGACTAATTTGCATGCAATGCAAATCTACTAATCCATAATTGACCCAACACGTATTTGATTTGATCAATATTCCTAACATACTTTTATATTTAACCAAATTTAAGAAAATCTATACCTAGACTAAGGTAAAAGCGAGGAGTGAGCAAGTATGAATTCGAATGAGGGTGAGAGAGAGTGAAGAATGATTAGTAAAGATAAGTTGGATAAGTAAATTACGAATTTATTTAATACCCATATTATGTTAGGTTTTATAATTCTAAACCCATTTGTGACCTATTTAGTGAATATAAGTGACACATATAACTAGGGGTGAGCATGGGCCGGGTGGGCCGGGTCCAGACCTAGACCCTAAACCTAACCCTGTTATAACCAGTTCCCAATTTTTAGAACCGAAACCCTACCTTGTTTTTCTTGGAACCTGTTTTGGAACCGACCCTGTTTTTTGATCCAGTTTCAGGGTCTACCCGGTTTCCCTGTTTTTTAGTCATCCTCAAAAGAAAACAAAGCCAACGATTCTAAGATTTACCCAGTTTCCCTATTTGTAGTCATCCTTAAAAGAAAACAAAGCCAACGATGCGAAAAATATATTCACTTCACTTAAGCTGTGATAAAAATTAGTTGACACCTTTAGAGGTGAGTGTACGGCGAGTGCGTGAGGTAAGACTATGGCCAAAGCTTAGTCACTTCACTTAAGAATTTTTTTTTTAAAGTAGTATGTAAAATCGGTTCTATAAACCGATCCGAGTGGGTTTTTACCTAGACTCGGTTCCCGGACCGGTTCTAACCGGTTCTCAAAAATTGAAACCGGTTCCCAGACCGGTTTGAATGGAAACCGATTCTCGACCCTATTTTTCGGGTGGTCCGATCCGGGTACCGGGTAAACCCGGTTTGGTTGCACACCCCTACATACAACGACTTAACCCATCAAATATAAGTTAAGAAATGGGTCTAGATCCACTTTCACAGGTCCAGTCATACATGGTGATTCATACCTCCACCCATGTGAGGCATAATTTTGCATTGAAATAAATTAGCCACACATAAACTCGGACTATAAGAGCTCAAATAAACTCGATCATCTTATTCAAGAAACGGTCGATCAAATCTTACATCATCTTAGAAGTCCACATATAAGGTGGGAATTCTAGTGTTTCCGCAAAAGCATCTTCTGTTCTCCACAATATTCTACTAAACCGGGCAAGTGATTGCATCAGAAGAGCTTGTCATCAAGACCACTAGCCAGATCCTAATCGCATCTCTCAACATCTATCGACAAGAGGCATCTACCGTACTTCTCGCAACATCCTTCTACTTCATGTTGCCGGATCTTTATGTAGGCACGCAAAAGGAACAAACCACCCACAAATGCGCAGCCATATGGAAAGAATCATCATTCATGCTCATGATCCCAACAATTGCTACGAGTCCAACATGCTGGCCAAGTTTAGTGACTTCACAAATATTCGCATCATCAGTTCACAAATTGGTGTGGTATGCCTTCTATTTCCAGAAGAATGGATGGCTATTTTCTTTTACAATGGATTACAAAATGGCTCCATGGTTTTATTCCAAGGAATATTAATCAAAGAATGCAGTGTTTCTCAAAAGATGACTACATCACTGGTAAGCCGCTCGAAGATTGGAAAAAGAGCAAATTGGAGGACTACTGTTTTACCATGAAAGAACTTTTGCAGCTACACCCACCCACTGCACTTGGGTTTGCAGTTACCTGCGCATAAAACCAGAAATTAGCTTTTGCAATTTAACCTGACAGTAGACATACATAAAACAAAAAGAAAATGTAACCAGAAATTCAAACAGCTTAGCATGATCACTTGAGAATTACAGAGAAGCAAGCTGCTATCGCCAATGGTTTCCATTGTCAATAATATGTCAAGGAAAAAAAAAACCTGGAACATTCTTTATTATCAATAGACTTAGCACATGAATAAAGACACTGAGAATTGGTGGGACGAAAGGGGGCATTTGAGTTACCTGGAAAGCAGCACGGATGAGCTCTTCGACATAATCAACAGTTGCCCCTTTCACAAAATCATATGAAATATTGTCTATAACAAGTTTAACTCCATCTTTCTCAAAAACCCTGAAAAAAGTACAAGCTATTGAATGTGTTAGCACATAATCATCAAATCTGAAAAACCCATAAGAAAAAGAAGCTCTCCCCTGTTATTTAATGAGTACCTGTCGTCTGAATTGGCTTTTTCATCCAAATTAAAGACATATTGAAACCCTGAACATCCACCAGTTTCTACACTCAAACGAAGCATCTTTTCTGTAAGGGAACCTTCAGCAGCCTGCAGTTCTTTCATTCTCTGAAAACCAGTCCTCATGTCAATCAGCACTCAATATGGAGAAAACAAGGAAAATTACCATCACTGGACTAGCGAAATTACTGTTCAAGGCATCCTACAGTCCCTTCATAAAGAAAGTTATATCCTAGTCTGCTTTTATTGCATGGTGCTCATCATGACAATGAGAAGCTGCAGCTTATGACGACAACAAAGGGCAGCCCGGTGCACGATAGCATCCCCGCGAGGCAGGGGTCCGGGGAAGGGCCCCACCACAAGGGTGAAAGGAGGCAAGTCTTACTCTGCATTTGCAAGAGGCTGCGTCCAAGGCTCGAACCCGTGACCTCCAGGTCACACGGCAACACCTTAACCAGATGCGCCAAGGCTCCCCTTATAACACATGTCTACCCATATAACATATGAAACATAAAGCAACTTCAAGACGTTCCCCGAATCGGGAAGCAATATTCCACCTTTATTTCTTGAAAGCATCTTATATGAGGTTATATGGGATATTTCCTAGGCTTAGCCTTATAATCTTTATGAGCATCCTTTCTCCGAGACAGGGGTCATTGATAAGATACTGAGGTTGCCTGCCACCCCTAAGAAAAAAATCATATAAAGTTTTACAAAAAAATCTGACAAGAAGGAAGTGTTAAAAACAACGTTGCTCCCATTTTTTCTTCAGATAACTTAGCTCAAGTACTCCAAAAAAAAAAGTACGGTTTTATAGCTCATCTCTCTTTTATCAAACTGTACAAAATCAGGAATATCGCACGGATGTTGACTTTACGAACTCGAATTGCAACAACACAGAGATCGTGATTCTTTTTATTCTTTCATCCACATCTGGAAGTCAATCAGATGCAGGTCCAGCGTTAAGTTTGTGTCCGCTTCATATCCTCATCGATCTTTATGAAATTAAGGAACAAAATACCTGGATGCAAGCGGCCGTCAAATGTACATCATCAGCAGATGGTGATGAAGCTGAAGAATCATGAAGTACAGAAGAAGAGGAAGAGCTCAAAAGCCTATGGTTCTCTTGAATTCGACCAGCAAAAAGTGGACTCATACGCTTCATCAACGACATTGACGATAATCGGGATGTGTCTTGCTTCGCCTGGTGAATCTGAAAAAAAAAAGAAAAAGAAAAAGAAAAACATGATAATCATTCATCAACTATCCTACCAGGTTGCATGTTTCCATGGTCGTGAACATTAGACTTCTTCTACATAATTTGAGAATCCAAAAAAAATGCTTTATAATCACCAGTTACATAGTATCAAGGACTATGAAGACATGACACAAGGCAAGATTCACACCTCGAGTGGCAATAGTGTAATTATGGGTAGGTCAGAGGGGCTTCAATATAAGCTAGACATTTTTTATAAGTAAATAAGTAAATATGAACTAGACCTAACCAAACCGTTTCAATGCGTAGTTTCTGCTACAGTGACCATACATTAACCATTCCGCTATCCAGCCCATATTTCAGCAAAAAAACCTTACAAGGAAGTCTCACAACCCTACATTAAAGTAAGACCGGCTCATTTGGGAAATTTCTCTCGCTATCAAAGGGATAGAAGGATATTTTCAACCACTGGGAGGAAAAAGAAAGTCCCCAGAAGAAAAACGACACCAGCAAGGTCAAAGACTAATAAGAATTATGTCCCCCATTCATCTAACTAAATCATACATTTCACATACTAATGCTCCTTGTCAATCAAAATCATAATAAAGTTAATCCCTCTGTTACCTGCAACTTAATAGTTAACTTCCCCTTTTTCATGCCTGGCATTTCTACCACTATTCTTCCATCAGCTGCAGCCTTTATAAATGACTTCTGTAACTAAATAATCTCAAGCACCAACCATGAAGCATGCTCATGGAAACTCTTATCATCAAATGACATGCCTGGGATGTTTTGTAAGAGATTTCACCGGCTATTTACGACTTAAAATGGCAGTAACGACAATGAGGACTTCGCCAAAATTGAAAAATGGAGGATCCAACATAAACCATATTCTCCCTTTACACAATTGTGCTGTAACTATGCTTCATGCTGATTGATTCAAAACAATGCCGACTTAATTAACAACGTACTTCCTAGCTATAAGATATTGTCTACTTGTCCTTCAATTAATGAGCCACTTTCTTACCTCTAGATAGTGCATAAGAATTTAAGTAACTTGGAATCAATAATAACCCAAAAAGAGCTCAAACTAGCATTGCAGATGGGATAAAATGCTCGGCTGAGATCACCAAATGCTTCAACAAACTAGCTCAATCATATGATGGGATAAAATGCTCTGCGCTCTTAGTTTTCTTTCATCGTCTTCATAACCTAACTTTTTGTCTAAGAGAAACATGAAACCTTGTAATCCAAGAGCTATAGCAGAAGCAAGAGACAACAATCTAAACGCGAAACCCAAAACCTCCGAATTCGGGCGAACAAGCAGGCAAAAAGAAAGTGAAACCAACCAAACCCGTGAAAACATCTCTTACCCGTTCTCCGACATTAGCTCCGTTAACGTTGGAGCTTGCGTAGACCAAGTTCCGCCGCGCAATCACTCTATAGAGGCCTCGAAGAAGACCCCCTCCGCTTCTGCAAGCGGCTGAATCCATGGCGAACAGGTTCTGATTACTCCTTCCAGGCAAATGGGACGACGGCCGGAGGTCGGAGCTCTAGCCTGTAATGTTTAGGCGAATAGAGAGAGAGAGAGAGAGAGAGAACCGGGTTCTCAGCCTCCAACCGAACCGGTTGTGTTAAATAGCTGGATTCGGTTCCGGTGATGAACCATTTCACCCTGCCCTAAGTCTAATCTTTTACCTTTTTGTACTTAAAGGTGCCGCCTTTCTCGCGCGCGCTCTCTCTCTCTCTCTCTCTCTCTCTCTCACGTGCGGCGCCTCTCCACTCCGGGGTACTCTATGCCCATGTCGGTTTCGTTTGCGATTTCTTCGTTGAATGTCTCGATTTCTGTATTGCTGCGATTCTCTCGGCCATACGTATGAACGATCAAGCCCTGACTTTTGTATCGCATAACCATTGGATTGGGCGAAGTCAAAGAAAGGGAGTTAACCTACTATCGAATTGTATACCGTTTGTGGAAATTGGGATTTGGTGTGCTAGATGTAAGAGCTTTCCCAGAATTATATCTGCTGGTTTGATCATTAGTAAGTCAAGATTTCTCACCTTCTTCAGTAGCTAAGTGTCAATGGAATTAGGGATGCAATTTTCTGATGTTTAGATGTGAACAAAGGTGCTGAAAGTACTTGCACTCTGCATGTTTGATGAAATGCCTCTTTGATGTACATATTCCATTCAAGCCTACACTTTTGGTGTTTTAAACGCTTTTTTTGTTTAAATATTTTCTGGAGAGGAGTGTTCCGTTTTTGTTTAGCCCCGGCCCCAGACGTCACACTGCATGTTTGACGAAATACCTCTTTGACGTAAATATTTCATTCCAGCCAACACTTGAGGTGTTCAGTTTTTTTTTTTTTTGGAGTGTACTTGTTACATTTTTTGTAACCCCCATCCCTAGAAGTCACTGACTTAAGGTTTGAAGTTCGTTCTTGTAGTCTGGTTATTTACCTCCACCACTGGCGCAGGCTTAGTATCCTGCTCCTAATTATCCTCCTGCAGGTCATCCTCCACCTCGGTATCTGCTAGCTGGCTATCCAAATCAATCCATTTCTCTGCCTAAAAGTTCGTGACAGACCTCCGAAGAAGCTCAAATTCATGAATGCCTGATGAGGACACTGGATGAGAAGGAGACGACCCAGGTGTTTGAGAAGCTCTTCAAGTTCACTGGAAACAACCTCAAGAACATCGTCGAGAGCCCCTCCCATGAGGGGCCTGACCCCGATCCGGGTCGATACTGCTTCCGGCTCTGCAAGAACCGGGTCTACTACGTTAGCGAGTCACTGGTCAAGCGTGCCACCAACATTGGCCGCCACAACCTGGCGTCCCTAGGCACCTGCATCGGCAAGTTCACCAAGGGTGGGAGCTTCCACTTGACAATCCAGGCACTGAGCATTTTGGCCTCCAACGCGAAGCACAAGGTCTGGCTCAAGCCCACCTCAGAGATGTCATTCCTTTACGGGAATCATGTGTTGAAGGGTGGATTGGGGAGGATCACCGAAAACATCAATCCAGGTGATGTTTCAATTCAGCTCAAATTCTGCGATTTTGAAGTGTTTTTTGGTGAATGTTATGTTTCTGCTTGAGGTGTTGTGGGATGGGCTCTGGGTTTTGAATATGAGAGCAATGTGACGTGGCGAATGCAGAAACTTAGATCGAAAGGACTATCATCAGGGGCGTAACAAAGGAACTTTATCTGAAGTTTCATATGTTATTGTATAGATTGAACGTAGGATTGTCACTTTGTGCTAATTGGGTATTAATCAATGTTTAAATTGGAGATGTACTGTCTTCCCGGTCCTTTTTTCAGGGGTGAATGATACATCTAAATAGAGTGAAAATGCAGCTTGATCCACTGTAATTTGTTGGTAAAATGTGGCTTCGATGGAGATGATGAAGGGAACTCCCACTTTGACTTTAGTTGCAATCCTAATTGGGTTTGCAATCATCCGTCTCTTTTCTTTACATGGCCTTTTGCTCTGGCTTTGTCCCATTGTCCCTCTTGGCCCTTTGATTCCCTCTGAATTAGCTCCTACTCCCACTCTTCCTTTTTTCTTATTGTCAGCCCTTCTTCACGTAACATTTTCTTGCTATGATCATTTGGTTTAATTTGTGAATGGTTATATACCTTATGTTGTCTTATTTTGAGTAAGCACCCATAATGGAGTGAGAGAGATGTGAAAATCGAGACTTTTTTTTTTTCAAAGAAATTGAGAATCTAGCCTGTTTGAATGATTTAACTCAGTCTTTCTGCTATTAGTTTTGGTTAGTCAACTGTCTTGGTTCTTGGATAAAAGGTTAGATCAATGAAAACACAATAGTACAATCATATCACTTGATGTTGAAGATAAATAGCTGTTTATTTTAATAGATTAACAACTTGTTTTTTTTTTGCGCCTTCTATTTATTTGTCAGAACTTGATTAATTAGGGACAAGATTTTACTCCATCCAGACCAATTCTCAAGAAGTACCATGTCTATTTGTCTTCCTCATCTCATACTTGTGTGGGGGAAAAAAGGTTCGTTTTTTAAAGTGATCTGATGATTGCTGACAAATGTGACAGGTGATGGCGTGGTGATTTTTTCAATGTCTGACATTCCTTTGGGATTTGGGATTTCGCAAAGGTCAACACAGGATTGTCGGAAGTTGGATCCAAATGGGCTTGTTGTGCTTCATCAGGCCGATATTGGGGAGTACTTGAGGATGGAGGATGAACTTTGAATGAGGGTTTGCTTATACATTGGGTTTCTGCTCCTATTGTGCAGATCTTTGTAACTGCATTGAATGACCAGGATCTTGAGATACAAAAGAATCTTTTTTATGCTGTAATTCAGTTTTTTCCTTTCCAATTTCGTTGAATGGCTATTTCATTGGTTGTGTACCATGTCAATTTCTCTGATATGCCTCAAAGAAACATATTGTTCCAATCTCATGGAATGACTTTAAGGTTATTATAGATATTATTTTGTCATGGACATTGTTTAGGATGCCGAGATCTGCAAGTCTGGTAATCTTCTTTATCATGTCACTTTGCCTGGAAGTTAGTCAACTCCTGTTTTCAGCTTTTTAAGTTGAATTCATACTTTTGGCTGTTCAAACTTGTGGCTCTTGGCGACTCGGCGACAGAGTTCTTACTTGTGTGTGCTTGATACTTTTCAGGTTTATACTGTCAAAAGTATAACTACAGAGTTCTTTAAAGCAAAGTGTAACAGTTTTTTAGTTGCACTGCAGTGCAGTTCCTGGTTAGTCTTACTGGACATACAAAACTTGACTCATTGGATTTCACTTAGTATGTTGTGCTTTAGAAGCCTAGTCTTCTGCTTCTTTTGTTGACTAATTCTAGGAAAAGGGAAACCCTAAGTAATTCTATTATTCGGTCAAGTGGCTCAAAGCTCTTTCCTTCTGTTGCTTCATGGTGGTGGGATACTCTTCTGGATAAAATTTGAAATTCACAGGGCTCTTCTTTCTCACTCCTCTCTTCTTTCTTTATCTTTTTCACATTAGTCGATTGTCTATAGCTTCTTTATTTCCTCTTTTTCCTCAGAACTTTCAAACTAGCCTGGGGTTTTCTCATCAGATTTTTAGGTAGGGAACTCATGTTTATGACACTCGATTGATTTAGGTATCATTGATTTTGTTGACTTAATGTTATGTGCTCATATTTGTATCTTCAGGCACGAAAAGGATGAGGACTTTTTATGTCTGAAGCCACTATAAGTGTAATCTCTGTCTAATTTTTAATATGTTTACCGAAAAGAAAAGCAGTTCATATATATATATATATATATATTGTGATAGAGTTATTGAAATTGTAGGGATCCATCCATCTACAATAGACAAGCAAAAGCAAGGAATGTTCAAGTTTCCCCAAGCCAAGCTTCATTGGATATGACAGAACCTCCATGCACTCAAGAACCTGTAATTGGTGGTGGACTGTGAAGTTGCAAACTGGAAAATACTAGTGAATATTCAGTGCATGCTGTTAGATGAGGATGTTTGAGTTGTGAACGGAAAGTGCTAGTTTTTATGTTGTGTCTTAAGTGGATGTGACTATGTACCATGGGTTGAGTTGTGCTGCTGTGTTGGGACGTTTTTTTCCGATCAAATAGCGTGGATCAGTTTATGTAATGCTATTTAGTTTTCTTTCATTAAATGCTATGTAGTCTGCTTTTGATTAATTGGAACTTGAACGGTTGCAGCATCAGTTCACTGCATCAGTCATCAGCGGAATTGACTTCTGCAGTTCCATGAACCAATGTATTTTGGCTGTCTGTTGTTTGAACTATTTTTGCTCTACAAGCTGCAAGCTATTGAACATTTTTTTTTTCTTTGTTTGTGAGATGTTTAGGTAACAGTTTTCTTGTGGTTTTATGCGTGTCTTGCTGGACTGTTATGCTTCGTTTCTCGTAGATTTTATAACATGTTCATACAGGTTCATGAGGTCACAAGAAGAGTACTTGCTGGTTTATAACAGGTTCAGTGGTGTTATGCTTGGTTCAATGCTATTATCACAGGTTCAATGTTTGGTTAAGTGCTATTATCCTTGTTTTAGATCTGTCATAAGTGGTGTGATGCTTGGTTCAGTCGTTTATTAAAATGGCTGCTTGTTTAAGAGGTCCAGTGCTGTCACCTGATTTCAGTTGTTTGTAGCTCTGTGCTTGTGTCTTGTTGGGCTGCTATGACATTCTTACGTGGACCTGTTATAAACATGTAAATGAGTGGAGATGGTATTGCTTTGTGCTTATTCTGTATCGGGCTTCTTCTCTATCTCTGTGTGCTTTTGTTAATGACGATGAACTGGTAAGAGGGGAAGCTATGCAGTGCGCTTTGCTGTTGGTGAGCGCCAGGTTATTTATCTCCCCCAAAAGAGAAAGCCGACACAGAGCAAAAAGGACACCAAATCAACACTGCTTCTCTGTTGTTGAGACTTTCAGATAGTTTGTCTACGAGACTGCGTATGGCACTTCACCTGCCGTGTTGGAATAAGATTTGCGTGCAATATTAATCATTATGGGTACTGTGTTCTGCAAAACCGTTGCTCATATTCAAAGTGGTGGGAACTTTGCTATTCTGATGGATCATTAATTTTATGTCTGTAGTTTCAACCCTTTTGGGGCAGTCATTCTGTTTTGGTTCCTGACTCAAAGTGGCCTTACCGTGGTACGCGAAGCTGCAAAGAGAAAGCTTGGAACACGCTGCTTTGATGGACAGGTGAGTCTTTCGCCCATTTTTTTGGGTTCCGTCTCTTGTAAGCCATCACATTATTCTGATATGTCATTCTAGATTATTGGTGGCGCTGTGCTTCATAACGGGTCCATTGCCGAGATGAAAACAGGGGACGGAGAAACCACAAGTAGTCTCTGATGGTACTCTGTAGTCGTAGAAAAGGATAAGTTGATCTGGCATGCCTCCAGCGTGGCCACGCACGTTTAGCTTTCAATCGCCTTTCAGTGCAGCTCTGGCCGACACTACCATGGCCTCATTTCCGTTCTACTTAAGTCTCTGGGGCAAGAGATTGGGGGTGGCTACTGGCCGGCGATGGCGGCCTCTGGGTTCTGGTCGAGCAGGGGAAGATGAATATTATCTCCTTCAAGAGCGACGTGGTCCACTACTTTATCAGGGCTCTTCGCTGCATGAAACTGCTTTATCTTCACCCGGAAATTATACAAGTTGAAGATCTCAAGCAATGTGTTAAGTGAAGTTTAGTTTTAATTCGAGATCAAAAGTGTAAATCCACATATTCTTTCAATGATTCTGTTTGACATTTGATGTTATACAAAGCTGACTCAAACCAGCTTTGGTTTTTTGTTTTTTCTCCATCTTTGAAACCAAACCCCCCCCCAAAAAAAAAAAAAAAGGGAAAGAAAGAAGCAAATTCGAAACTAAAATCAAATCAGATATTTAATTACTTATATCTTGCATCCCCCCCACCCCCGTGTTTCTCTCCTCGTCTCTCTCTCTCTCTCTCTCTTCAGTAATTAGACTTTACATCCCATTGTTTTTTTCTACTATAGTACCTCGCATCTTCCATTTAGCACCAAAACGAGTAATATAACAACCATTGGAATCAATTTATCTTTGATCGTTAAACACTCCTTTGGCTTCCTCTATTTCATCTTCAGCTATTCAGAATATTCAACTAATCACTGTGAAAACAAAAGAAGAGACCGATATTTTTTGGATTTTTCCTCCTTATGATTTCGGGCATAAACTCATTATTCACTGCGAAAATAGCGTTGGCAGAATTCGCGGCACAGGGATTTGCCTGTGTGGCACAAGACGTGAGGGCCATTTACAGTGGGGAAGTCTCATGTAGGTAGTTGCACGGTGAGTCTGAAAGTTTCTGCCCGAACACCCATGGAGTGTCATGCTTCTGGTTTCTTCGTAAACATATCTGAGAGATTGGCTACGACGAATCCTGCGAAAACCTGAAACAAACAAGCCGGTGAGAATGTCCGCAAAAGGCTTCATTCTCATTGAACATACATTCGATATCCTACAATTATGAAAGCACAAGTTCAGCTTATAACGTTTCATTATATCGAATGTGACATAAAGGCAAGCAACATATATGTACCTGGACGCATCCGAAAATGTAAAATGCAGAGTAGCGACGGCCGTGAACAAGCATGTCTGCCACCATTGCGAGGGGGATGGTCAAGGACATGCCAAGTGTCGCAACCAGCGGAGTTGTCCAAACGATTGATAGGGCCCTGTTTCAACATTTTCCGACATTACTTACGAAAGAATGGGGCCAATTATAGATAGAAAGCCCCGGCAAACGTTGAGGACAAGAAAATGTGTAACCGTCCATTGGAATTTAGTGAAATCTATTAGCACTTTTGAACCATTAGTAAAGGACACTCATTTACCCACATACTACACAAAAAGCATATCTAAACCGTATTTCAGCTGCAATATATTTAGAGACCCTTCATAAAACAAGAATGAGCGAGACATACCAAAAGTAATCCAAAAGAACACTCCCCACCAAGCCATTTAAAATCAAGGCTCCACCAACAGATGTTGATGGCGGGAAGCCAAGTTTGGGCTCAACCCCCAAAGCATGTAGTGGCCATCCTGCATGAGGCAAAACCACTCTGAGAAAAGTTTCTGCTATGGAAGCAGTAGAAAAATGTGATGCATAGGGGAGACCTATCAACTAAAATCCAAATCATCCCCGAACGACATTTGAAGAACCAAAACCAGAAAGGTTAGGTTTACAAATTTTAAGGAACGAAATTGAATGCTAAATCTTATCAATTACTAAGGTGAGCGAGCCAGCTCACATTCCCCCATCCGACTAGAATATTCACAACCACTGCTTTATCTCAGAATTCATGCCAATTAACTGTCAAAATGAAAAAGCAGCTCAATGTTTCCATTGCAGAAGATAAGCATAATAAGTTTGCTTCCGCACCACTTACCAAGCCACCAAAGGCCAAGAAGAGTGAAGAGGCCAATGTATCCGAAAAACTTGTGTACACCTACCTTCTCTCCCTCTGACCCTGCAGACTTCTTTAGCAGCACTGCACTAAACCCAGGCGGTTAAAGACAACAAGAAGAGAATTAAAAGTACTATGAAAATCATGATTTCAAGGCAGAGGTTTTCACCTGTGAACAAGCCATATAATATTGCTGACAGAAGGCCAAAAATGTCCCCCATTATTGTGTGCTTTTTGATACTTGGAACAAGAACAGAAAGTATCAGGAAGACCACACAAGATATATCACAGACATGACATAACAAAAGGCAAGCATTCAGTTTATTGATGGATGAAAAATCTAAATGTTTAGCAGCAATGTGAATTTGGCATAAGGGATGCATCGGCTCTTGTAGGGAAATGCAGACTCAACTTTTCCTGCATCTTCAATTTACTCATTCCACACAAAATTAAGTTGAAGAGACATCATTAAAATTGTCAAAGAAGTATCAGTTATTTTCACATTTTGATGCACACTCCACGTCTTAGTCGGTGCAAATTCCCTATCGTTCGTTTTCATTTGGGACAAATTTGGTGTACACTGGAGCATGCAAGATACCAAAGTATGTTTTTCACAAAATTTTTAGGATATGGGCTATAGGAAATTCAAATATGATATTCTTCTACAACTAAATAAGGGAAAAAACTTCATCTTACAAGCAAAACCCTCCTATATCCTCATACTCACTCTGATGCACTTAAGAACTCATCAGATGCCCAAGTTTTTCCAACCGTGGTCATGGCAACACCAGCCATGCTGATAAAGACAGCGACCACCTTCACAATGGTTATGGATTCCTGGCCAAGAAGAGCTCCAAAGAAAAGTGCGAATAGTGAAGATGTAGATGCCAGTACAGTTGTACTTGCCACGCTGGTATTTGCCAGAGCAGAATTCGACAAGTACTGCATGTGATTTAACCAGTCAATTACTCATAAACATCCTCCCAAATGGAAAACTTATCAAGAGTGGAAAAAGTCGTGGGGAATGCTAAATATGAGACGGTTGCTAGGATGAGAAAAGGACTTGTTTTTTTTTGCTAAAAATGCAATTAAAATTGCAGTACTGTCAAGGAAGGTTTTAATCCAAAGGATTTAAAGTCGATTTCTATGTCTAGAGTTGAATTTAACAGTGACTTCTCCAAAACTAAGCCCCTGAAATTCCATACTCCAAAGAAATTCTCTTTTATTCCAGAAAAAGCAGTCAAATATGAGTAAGCGGAAGTAATTCCTATGTTTTAGAAGAAAAACCAACTCCACCATATAATTCATCACAGTACCAACTATATCTTAACTATTTGTTTGCTCAAAGTCCTTGAATCAATGGCATCTTTGATTTCAGAAGACAATTGTCTCATCATTCAATTTTCACTTCCATTAGTTTCTATAAAGCAAATATCTTGCAGCGAATGAATCAATTGGTAGCATCCTTTAACTCCTGGATGAGGATCAGAATGCGAGATATGTGAAAGTGCAAGAAGTAAATGACACAAATATTTTACCCAAGTTGAGGTAATGAAGTTATGACCCTCAAATGAACTAACCATAACAGATTAAATTGATGGTATGAATGCTCTGTCCCAAGAAATTAGAGAGAAAGCTAAAAGCAAGATTCTACAGATGGTCTTAAACATCTTAACCTTATGCAGAACAAGGAACTAAATGAAGACTTAATGATTGATTCACACTCCATCCTCCTGTGACAAACCAACATTCTTTTCTTTACAAACTTGTCCAAAAACAGATATCCATGAATTACACGGGAATGGGGAGAAAGGGTAATCTATATCTGATTCTGTCACATGCAGACAGATATGCCATTCACTATCATCTAGTACGCAACATCAAATTATCCAACTGCAACTGAACAAAACTATTAAGAAAATCTAGCAGATTGGAAGCAGTTAAAAAACTCCTAAATATTAAACAAGCTTCCACATCTAGCTTTCTTATTAGAATAAAAAATCACCTTTTGATCATAGAAATTGCTGCTTCTTATAAATGGAGGACTTAGGTTTCAAGATCGCAAAAATGTAGTACCTCTGTCAAAAACCATATAGGGGTGAGATATAAGCTGCATTTGACAATATCCAATGAATCAAGTCCAGGAGTCTTGCCAATTAAAGGATGATCACATTCCTCATTCATTGACCTCAAAGGCCAACCCTCTTCCCTCTCACTAATATCCCAGTTGTAGTCAGGAATTGGGTTATTCTTTGAAGCAGTTTCTGCATCATCGTACATTTCACTGGATATAAGGGGAATGTTAAGTTCACCAGATCTGCTGCTCTTGCCCTTGATTTTATAATAGAGTCTTCTGAAAGGATTTCTTCTAATTAAGTCACATACACGGTCCTTGAGGAAGGCTATAGGGAAAAATACGACCATGAGAGAGACCATAAGATATGTAATGGCGAATGGCTGTTTGTACTCTTCGAAAATTTTCTGAACAGCAAGAACCAAAAACACACACAATTAGGGAACTTGGATAGAGAAGATAATATACAAAAGCAAATAAAACATGCTGTATTTGACACCCATCAAAAGATACTGCTATCTCAACCAGCATACACATAGTAAGAACAATATTCGCCAAATTCATGAACAATTCAAGGAGCACGCGCAACCACAATCCAGAAATAAGATTTTGGCAGGAATGCAGGTTGCGATAAAAACTTCAAGGGCACTGAAACACGCAAAATTTTATCCTTTCTAACTTTTCTTCAAAAGTCCACTCTTCCTCAATCAAGTCAGAAACCAAACCACGGACCAAGAAACCACCCTTCAAGAAAAACATATTATCACGAACAGAACAATTGCCGCGTTCGCAGAAATCAGTATCAGTTGTTGGGTTATAGAGCAGCAAAAGCAGAGTGAATCACTAACTTCGAATCTCGTGGGGTAATTTAATTTGCTAACGATCGACTCCTCCTTTTCTCTTCTCGCAGCAACCAAACATCATCATACAAATTACTAAGAACAACCAAGATCAGATGATACCTGAAAGAGAATCAAAAGGAAAGAAGCCTCACCTGAGTCACCTCGGCAGACGCGACCCATATGAGCACGGCGGTGCCAATCAGACCCAAACCAGCTTTGTATCTCCAACCCATCATCCAAGAACGCTAGTAAATACAGACGGAGCAACACCGCACCAAGTCTGCTATAAAGTCATCTCTGTTCAACGCAGAAAAGAGAAAATGGCTTCGTGGGTGTAAATGCCGTGACATCGGGGCTCGTTTGTCGTTGTTTCCGCAGAGATGCTTGCGGTCAGATAGGACTGCGTTTCGGGAATTGCGAGGAAGGGGACGACTCGGTCGATGAATTCAAGGGAAAGTATCAGGATTGCCGTCAAGATCTTCCGAAGTGGACTTTCGTTTTTTTCTTTTTGGGATTATTCCGAAGTGGGACTTGCTTAGAAGACTTTTCACGCAATTTTCAAGCGTTTTTGTCACGGCATGAATTTTGGCACGACAGTGACAGGTGGGTTCTGCATTCAATGGAGTTTCGAAGAGGCTTGAATGGAGGTTTTTTTTTTCTTCGAGGGTCGAAGAATGGAGTTTGGAAGAGGTGGAATTTTCATCCTTTTTGCTTATGTGAACACTAAGCGCACGTTTTCTGGTCAGCATAAAAGTCGGGGTGGGATAAAATTTATCATATTTTATATTTAATTTCTATTCAAGACGGGATAAAATGAGATAAAATGATGCAGAAAGTCGCTACTAAGCTCTTGAAACTTTATGAAGGTGGGTAAGATTTTTCTAATCAGAAAATTAATGAGTTTCTTCATCATGCGATCCTTTTTCACACAACTTCGCTTATAATACTTTCAATCAACCAGAGTTTCGACATTCTGAGGCTCGGCTTTTATGCACCAACAAGCTGACTG
Source organism: Psidium friedrichsthalianum (assembly GCA_019149425.1). Taxonomy (NCBI): domain Eukaryota; kingdom Viridiplantae; phylum Streptophyta; class Magnoliopsida; order Myrtales; family Myrtaceae; genus Psidium; species Psidium friedrichsthalianum. Next base: position 7,484 of record JAGVVM010004708.1, on the reverse strand, counting down.
ATTGAATTACCGATAAAATTGGCAATGCGCAAAATTTCCGACAATGTTGCGCTCCTCCGGTGACCATTAGATCTGCACCACCAAGAGAAGAAGACATTCTCAATTTTCCTTAGGAGGGCTCTCCGATGCCAAAAGTCAATTATTTTTAGAAAGATTATAAAAGAAAGAGAAAAGTCGGGTCATTATGTGAGCCACTCACCTTTGGGCTTTGTAACGCAAAATTTCAAGGACCAAACTCATATCTTACCCTAAGCTTACCATTTTCTGGTACTGTGCATTTATTACAAAAGTAATAAGTGTCCGTTACTCATGAGTTATGAGGCCAATCGATGATTACTGTGACTTTGGGATAATTAAGGTTGTTTATGGCCCAAAAGCATGTTTCAAAAAACTAAAGTGGGTGTTTGGTGAGGTTTCTGCTTTTTAGGCATAACATATGAAAAATTTGAAAATAACCTTAAATATTTCGTGACTATTTGGAATAATGGTGACGTTTCTAACCAATCACTTATCATCGATGACCTGTTTTTGGGCCGAAAAATTGCCAAGTCAATCCTGAATTTATTATAATGATGTCAATTCATTCCTAAATTACACAATTTTGTCAATTTAGTCATGTTGCAACACAACCCTTTTCGTCAATTTTCGTCGAAAATGCTGACATGATGGTATGCCGCAGAGGACAGCTAGCAATGACTGGATTGTCACATAAACGATTTTGGTAAAAATTATTGGGATGACCATGTTAAAATTTCGCGCAAGGATTTAAGACAAAATTGACAAAATTGAAAATTTTATGATTGAATTGGTATCCATGTAATAAATTTTGGACTGATTTTTCTCACTTTTGGCTCCGCGCATCATATGCATAATAAGATTGGAGACGTAGTGGGACAGAGGGAAGAATTCATAAGGGCGCAGAAGGAAGGATTATCAGCTGTTCACTAATTCATTTGCCACGCCAGATAAATCTTCTTCCTTTCCTAATCTGATTGAAGCTTTCCAACTTCGAATATTATTTACCATTGAGAGAGCTTTTGCATCTTAATGTTTCGGATATTATTTTTATTCGAGGAGCAATGCTAGGAGGTTGAGAAAAGGTAAAAAAAAGTCGTACACCTATTGCATAGGTGCCAATTTAGTCCTAAACTTTTTAATTGTGCCAATTTAGTGATAAATCTTTTGACTTAGAGCCAATTCAGTCCTTCCGGCTCGTTTTGGCCTGATATTACTAATGTGGATGCCGGTTGGCCTACGTTGCATGGCTAGCGCTAACATAAACTATTTTAATAATTTTTTCTTTATTTTCTTTATCCCTTTTTTTCTCCTCTAATTTCCACCGGTTGCCTATAGCCGTTGAGGCAATTAAGTGTCAAAACCAAATCCAGCTCAATGTCTCCATTGCAGAAGATAAGCAGAATAAGTTTCCTTCAGTCTGCACCATCACTTACCAAGCCACCAAAGGCCAGGAAGAGTGAAGACGCCAATGTGCCCACCTACCTTCTCTCCCTCTGACCCCGCATACTTCTTTAGAAGCACTGCACTAACCCAGAAGTGCTATGAAAATCATGATTTCGAGGCAGGGACTTTCACCTGGGAACAAGCCATATAATAATGCTGAGAAAACGCCAAAATGTTCCCCATAATATGAGACTGTCACTAGGATCAGAAAAGGACTTGTTTTTTGCTAAAAATGCAATTAAAACTGCAGTACTATAAAGGAAAATTTTAATCCAAAGGATTTGAAGTGGATTTCTATGTCTAGAGCTGAATTGAACAGTGACTTCTCCAAAACTAAGCACCTGAAATTCCACACTCAGAAGAAATGCTCTTTAAATCCAGAAAAGGAGAGATATGAGTAAGTGGAAGTACTTTCAGTGCGTCAGAAGAAAACCAACTCCACTGTATAATTTTTCCCAGTACCAACTATTTCTTAACTATTTGTTTCCTCAAACCTTGCATCTCAACATCCGCTACAAGTTTAATCAATGGCATCTTTGATTTCAGAAGACGTCTCATTACTGAATTTTCCTTTCCATTATCGATTGATACCATCCTTAACTCCTGGATGACGATCGGAATGCCCAAAAGATGTGTTAAAGTGCAAGAAGCACTTGATAAAAGTACTTTACCCGAGAGAAGTTTCCTTTGTCCCCTACATATTGAGGAAACAAAGTCATGACCTAAAATGAACTAACCAGAACAGGTAGAGAGAAATTAGAGAGAAAGCTAGAAGCACGTGGACAAAAGATCTAGCCGATGGTCTTAAACATCTGAACCTTATCAGGACAAGGGACTAAATGGAGATAATTGATCAGAGCTAATTAAGAAAACCTAGCGGACTGGAAGCTGTTAAAAACTTACAAATGTTAAACAAGCTTTCTCATCCAGCTCTCTTATTAGAATAAAAAAAGCAACCTTTGATTATATAATTTGCTGTTTCATATAAAAGAACGAATTATGCTTCAAGATTGCAAAGATGTATTACCTCTTTCATAGACCATATATGGGTGAGATATAAGCTACTTTGGCAATATCCAATGGAACTAAGTCAGGATTCTCACCAAGTACGGATGTTTCACATTCCTCATTCATTGACCTCAAAGGCTGATCCTCTTCACGCTCACCAACATCCCGTTCGAGTCAGGAATTAGGTTATTCTTTGAAGCAGTTTCCGAATCATCGTACTTTCGCTGGATATAAGGGGAATGTTAATTTCACCAGTCTGCCGCTCTTGCCCTTGATTTTATAGTAGAGTCTTCTCAGAGGATTTCGTCTAAGTAAATCACGTACACGGTCCTTGAGGAGGCTGTAGGGAAAAAGACGACCATGAGAGAGACCATAAGATTGTAATGGCGAATGGCTGCTTGTATTCTTTGAAAATTTTCTGAACAGCAAGAACCAAAAACACACACAATTAAGGGAACTTGGATAGAGAAGATAATATCCAAAAGCAAATAAAACATGTTGTAAATGACACCCATCAAAGATAATTCTATCTAAACCAGTATACACCTAGTAAGAACAATATTCGCCAAATTCATGAACAATTCAAGGAGTACGCGTGACCACATCCAGAACAAAGATTTGGCATGAATCTAGCTGCGATAAAACTTCTAGGGCACTCAAACACGCAAATTTTATCCTTTCTACTTTTCTTCAAAAGTCTACTCTTCCTCTATCAAGTCAGAAACCAAACCCTAGAAGCCACCTTCAAGAAAAACATATAATAAAGTGCTCGCCCCTCTCCTAAATATATCGAACGGATGATGTTATATTCACTTGAAAAAGATAGGCTAGACATTGATAAAGAATGCTACCTCATACTTTTGAAAGAGTGGAGATACCAGAAGAGTTAGAGTTAGCAACTCTTATTTGCGATAGCTACCGCTTTCTAATAGTGTTGTACTTTTTTTTAATACATAATTTAGCTAGTCTTTATTGAGTTATCCATTTTTGTTTGCCTTGATTAGCATCATAGGAACAACTGCCTAATTACTTTCTGTTTAAATCTAATATTTCTCGTGGACTCATTCACGCAAGTACAGCATCACGAGAGACAAACAAGATTGGCCTTTACCTCCTGTGTTACAGGAGCACCTGAATTCTAACAAAGTATGTCACCACAAGAAAGTTGCAATAAATCTGAAGGTCAATTCCCGTTGAAGCACACTCAAGCCTATCTCGATGGAGCTTCAGATCATACTCTTGTGACATTTCTTTAGCAGAAAGCTTTCATCTTCTCGAGGCCATATTTGGGGGAAGACGCTCAACGCGAAGTGTATGCACAGCCTTCTTCATTCCCATTTGAGGACATTAGACTATATCGTATACTTATGTTCGTAGCTTGCCTCAGATGATTGGCGGTCTCTCTCATCTCCACAAAACTTCAGATTGGTTAGTGACAGATCCTCAATTTAACTTTTGAGAACTTACTCAAGTTTAAAAATGGAAGAGAAACTTGGAGGAAAGAGCAACCGATCCATCAGCTTTCCATTCGTTTGTCAACCTTGGAACTCAATGGCATTAGCACACTGCCACAGTTTTCCAACTTAGAAAGTTCGACAGATTGTGTCGTGCCAGTGAATTTCCCTTGCCACACTTACCTGTCTGAATGGGTCGAACAGGCTAGTGAAGACTCCAGATTTGTAGGAACTGGAATCTTTCCAGTACATCTTGAAGGGGGAAAGTTGTCCGAATTGAAGAGAAATCGAGAGATTCGAGGGCTTAGAAAGTTCGAAGTTGGATATTCATGGTCGCACAATTTAAATGATGTGCGTCAATCTTCCGGCTCTTGGTTTTCGTAGTCAAATGGTTGTTGATTTTGCGGAAGGTGTTTTAGTTTTATAAGATGCAATGACATTTGGTGACAAGGGAGCTCACAATGGAATGATTCTCTTTAGTTTTGTTGAATTGACTACAGGGAGAAGGATGAGCTCTTTGTGTGTTGTTCTTCATACCCTTTTTTTAGTACATTCCTGGCCTATTATGTAGGCCTCTTCCACCTCCTAGTGGAAAGTCTAGAAACATCCTAAGACACATTTCTAGACTTTTTCTATAACAATCTAGAGCATATTTTTCAGATATTTCTACACATTACCCTTCTAGGAATATTATAGAAAATTCTCTAGAAGTATCTTAAACTGTACTCACTATCTTTCTAGACTAGTTCCTACTCAAAAGTTTATCTAAATATTCTAGAAATCTGGATCAACTTTCTAACAAATGTCTTGGTCTCAGACGAAAGGAGGTAGGTATGTTGTTCAGATCAAGGAAACACAATAGTGCATCATTTCAATTGATTCGAAGATAAATAGCTGCTTATTTTAATAGATGGACGACTTGTTTTTTTCTCGTCTTCTATTTAGATTTGTCAAAACTTGACTAATTGGGACAAGTTTTAGTTGATGTACTCGAAGAAGCATCATGTTCAATTGTCTTCCTCATCTTCATACTTGTGTTTTGGAAAATGGTTCATTTCGAAAGAGATCTGATGATTGAAGACACACCTGAGAGATTGGCTACGATGATCCTGCCATGAGAATGTCCGAAACAGGCTTCGTCAAACATACTTTTACCGATATCTTGCATTTATGAAAGCACAGGTCCAGCATATAACTTCAGACTGTATCAACGGTGACATATGGGCAAAGGAACAAAAGAGTACGTGGGCGCATCAACAATGTAAACTGCAAAGTAACAACGGTCGGGAATAAGCACGTCCGCCACCACTGTGAGGGAGCTGGTCAAGGACATGCGAAAGTGCTGCAACATTGCAGTTGTCCAAATGATTGATAGGGCCCTGTTTCAACATTTTCCGACATTACCAACGAAAGACTGAGGCCACTTACAGATAAAAAGAGGCAGTTAATTTTGAGGACAAGAAATTCGTAACTGTCAGATTGGATTTTAGTGAAGTCTATAGCATATCCAAATCGTAAGTAAAGGTCCTTCATTTGGCAACCGTCTACTACACAAAAAACATGCTAAACTTTATCTAAACCAATAGTTCAGCTTTCGTAAGTTCATCGATGACCCTTCATGAAACAAGCAAAAGTAACCCAAAAGAACACTCGCCACGAAGCCATTTAAAAGCAGGCTCCACCAGCAGATGTGGTTGATTGTGGGAAGTCGAACTTGGGTTCTACCCCCGGAGCACGTAGTGGCCATACGGCATGAGAAAAACCGCCCTGAGAAAAGCTGCTTCTGTTATGGAAGCAGTAGCGTGATTCATTGGGGAGACCTTCCCTGAAATACAAACCACCAAGGAAAGACATTAGAAGAACCAAAAACGGAAGGTGAGCTTCGAATTTTTTTAGACGTGAAATTGAATGCTATATGTTATCAACTACTGAAGTTAGTGAGCCAGCTTGAATTCCTTATCCAATTAAAATATTCGAAACCACAGCTTTATCTAAAAATTCATGACATTTAACTGTCAAAACTAAATCCACCTTGAGGTTTCCATTCCACAGGACAAGCAGGATAAGTTCGCTTCAGGTCTGCTTCCACCTCACTTACCAGCCACCAAAGGCCAAGAGGTGAAGAGGCCAACGTAACCACAAAACTTGTGGACACCTGTTTTCTCTCCCTCTGAACCAGCAGATTTCTTTAGCAGCACTGCACTAACCCAGGCAGTTAAGACAATGAGAAGAGAATGAAATCATGATTTCTAAGCAGAGATTCTCACCTGTGAGCAAGCCATATAACACTGCTGAGAGAAGGCCCAAAATGTCGCCCATATTCTCGCGTGCTTGTTATCCTTGGCAACAAGAAACAAAGGTATCAGGACAAACACACAAGATATATCACACAGACATGAAGTAGCATTCAGTTTATTGATGTATGAGAAAAGTTAAATATTTAGCGGCAATGTAAATTTGGCACGAAAGGTATGATGGACCATCTTCGAAAGGGATGTACTGGCTCTTGTGGGAAAATGCAGACTCCACTTTTCCTGCATCTTCAACAAACTCATCACACACCAAATTAAGTTGAGAGACCATCATTAAAATTGTCAAAGAAGTATCTGTTATTTTCACATTCCAATGCAAAGTCCATGTTTTAGTTGAGCAAGTTCCCTATCTTTCACTTTATTTGGGGACAAATCGGTGGACACTGGAGAATGCAAGCTACCAAAGTATATTTTTCCAAAATATTTTAGGATATCAGCATTAGAAATTCAAATATGCTCTTCTTCTCTGCCAAATAAAGGAAAAACTCATCTTGCAAGCAAACCCTACTACATGCTCACGCTTTGATGTGCTTAAGAATTCATCAGATGCCCAAGTTTTTCTAACAGTGGTCATGGCAACACCAAATGCTGATAAAGACAGCAAAAACATTCACAATGCTATGGATTCCCGGCCAAGAAGAGCTCCAAAGAAAAGTTGTGAAGAACATAAATTTTGATTTATTGATTTTCATTTATATAGTTGCAAAACAAGAAATTGGAAATTAATTCTATCAGCTGAAAAAAATTTCTTCCTCCAGTATGCAAGCTTGCAGTCAACGGGGGCGGAAAAAGGAGTTCGAGGCTTATTACGTGGCGAAAAAAGGGAAACAGGGGAATAATTAAGACCAAGAAGTCATATTAGGGTATGTGCAAAATTTAGCTAAAACTACGAGAAAATGGTAAGACGCAAAGCAACTTATGATGAAAGAATTTTGGAGGCCTGGAGATTGAGACTTAGGAATAAATTAGCCTACAGCTAAAATGCTTTAGAGCTACATGTACTAGAAAGGACAGGCCTTTTAGTTAAAATGTTATATAATGCGAGACAAGATGGACCAACCAGCTTAAGCAGAAGACCCATCAATCATCGAGCAGAAAGTTTGAACCTCAAGCATTTCTCACTTATATAGAACAAACTCTAAAGGTCCTAATCACAAAGAGAACAGGAGAGCCACACAAAAATTTTTACCAACAAAGGCATAAAAAAGATCCGGAAAGAGCTGAGAGACTTTCTTGATTGGTGAAACAA